>CAUYRT010086840.1:0-19043 GCA_963574885.1 Lepilemur ruficaudatus | reverse complement strand
TGCCTGTAGTCCCAGCTACTTGGGAGGCTGAGGCAGAAGGATCACTTGAGCCCAGGAGTTTGAGGTTGCTGTGAGCTAGGCTGATGCCACGGCACTCTACAGCCCGGGCAACAGAGTGAGACTCTGTCTCAAAAAAAAAAAAAGAAAAGAAAAAATTAGTCAGGCATGGTGGCGCATGCCTGTAGTCCCAGCTACTCGGGAGGCTGAAGCAGAAGGATCACTTCAGCCCAGGAGTTTGAGGTTGCTGTGAGCTAGGTTGACGCCACGGCACTCTAGCCTGGGCAACAAAGTGAGACTCTGTCTCAAAAAAATAATAATAATAATAAAAAAATAAACTTCCACTTTTGAAGGATAGTTTCATTGGGTATAGAATTCTGTAGGTTGGCAGTTCTTTCAAAATGTGTCTTCTGGCATTATCTTCTGACTTCAGTAATTTTGGTTGAAAGTTAGCCATCATTCTTACTGTCGTTCCTTTGAAGATAATGTGTCTTTTCCCTGTGATTGCGTTTAAGGTTTTTTCTTTATCATTAACTTTCAGTTTGACCATGATGTACCTAAGTGTGGTTTTCTGTCCTCTTATTTTGCTTTAGCGTTTGCTGAGATTCTTGCACCTCTGGGTTGATGTCTTTGATTAGTTTTGGAAAATTCTCACCCATTCTTAAAATATTGCTTCTGCCCTATTCTCTCGCTTTTCCTGTTCTCCAATTACATGTATGTTAGACCTTTTGACTGTATCTCACCAATCCCATATGCTCTGTTCAGTTTGAATATTTTCGATTGAGCTCACTATCGTCTGTGTTCAGTCTGCTGTTAAACACATCCAACGAGATCTTAATTCTAGATATTATATTCTTCAGTTCTGGAATGATGTCCATTTGGTTCATTTTTATAGATTCTGATTCTTTGTTGAAATTCTTTTTGATCCATTTGCCCATCTTTTAAAAACTATTTTTAATCTTTCTTATCCATTTGTTCATGTTTTTCTCTATATTTTTAAACATTAATCACCATTTTCTACTTGTTTTATAATTTCAGTATCAGGATCATCTCTGGATCTGCTTTATTGTTTGTTTTCACTTGATTGTTGGTTACATTTTCCTTACTCTCCCAGGTTCTTATGCATTTTGGCTGTATATTGGACTTTGTATATAAAGGAGCCATAGTAGCTTCAGAGAGAGTCCCCCTTCCCACGTTAGGTAGATGGGGTGAGTGATCGATCAGCTCATTTCAGTCTTGATGCAAGGATTGAGCTGAGTCAGGGTGTGCTGCAATTTTATTAAGACTCAACTCACCTCTCGTTTGTCCCTATTGCCCGCCATAGCCCTCCTGGGCTTTGACTGAGAGCTTTGAAGGCCTCTCTTCAGCTCTGACAGGCTGTGGGAATCCAGTTATGCCTTTCAGGAGTTTTGAGCTTAGCATTCCTCCCCATGCAGGTTTGAAATGTGGCAAATATCTTGAAGGGAAGACTGGCCATGAGCTTGTGGCAGCCTCGCTCCCTCTTGAGGACTTTCTCCCTTGGCACCATGAACTACGTGAGATTCTAGTTGCCTTTTAGCTTTCACTTCAGCCTCCGAGTCTTCCCCAGAATTCCAGAATTTAGCAAATCTTCCATGGTGGAAAGAGGCCTTGCATCTAGGAGCTCGTCTAGTTTCCGATCCGTTACACCAGCCCTGCATGGCCACCCAGAAGCTCACTTCCAGTAGATTCCTCTGCCTGGACCACGCCCAACCAGCTGAACCCCTGCGAAAATGTCCCCAGGGAAGAAGATGCTGGTGGTCATCAGCTCACACGTTAAGGGCTCTTCCCTCTCTGGAATTTTGGTTCTTCTAGTTCTTGTTGTTTCCACAGATCTATGATGTCTCTGGCAATATGAATTTAGCAACTTATTCAATGTTTTACTTACCACAATGGAACACTGTATAATTAATTATCGCAATCAAACAGCTGCTACCATGTGTGACACAATGATACTCCATGTGCAGTATGTGTCAACATTTTTTTCTTCAAATACTGATTTTTCACTACATCTTTTCATGATATCAACAGTATTGTTTTCTTTCCTTCAAGGTGCTCAAATAACTGAAATGTTTAAAAAACATTTTGGATTATGTATTTTCACTACAGCTTGGCCTATTATAGATTATGGTAGCCTGTGATATACATTAAAATATCCAGATCACAGGCAGTTGGTTTGCAGACAATGTACAAATGTTTTACACATTGTTTTACAGTCTTTGGCAAAAACAAAGGAAAGATGTCTGGGCTGGGTGCAGTGGCTCGTGCCTGTCATCGCAGCACCTTGGGGGAGCCGAGGCAGGAGCATCGCTCGAGCTCAGAAATTTGAGACCAGCCTGGGCAACATAGCGAGACCACATTTCTACAAAAAATAAGAAAAATTAGGCCGAGCACGGTGGCTCACGCCTGTAATCCTAGCACTTTGCAATCCTTGCCTTGGGAAAGCTGAGGTGGGAAGATCGCTCAAGGTCAGGAGTTCGAAACCAGCCTGAGCAAGAGCGAGACCCTGTCTCTACTAAAAATAGAAATAAATTAATTGGCTAACTAAAAATATATATAGAAAAAATTAGCCAGGCATGGTGGCACATGCCTGTAGTCCCAGCTACTCAGGAGGCTGAGGCGGGAGGATCACTTGAGCCCAGGAGTTTGAGGTTGCTGTGAGCTAGGCTGATGCCATGGCACTTTAGCCCGGGCAACAGAGTGAGACTCTGTCTCAAAAAAAAAAAAAAAAAAATTAGCTCAGTGTGATGGCATGTGTCTGTAGTCCCAGCTACTTGGGAAGCTGAGGCAGGAGGATGGCTTGAGCCCAGGAGTTCAAGGCTGCAGTAAACTGTGATTGTACCACTGCACTCCCACCTGGGCAACAGAGAAATACCTTATCTCTGAAAAAAAAAAAGAAAAAGAAAGTTTAATATGACTCTAAGGATCGCTGCCTCTTTCAATTTTCCATTTTCCGATTGAGTTTCAAATTTAAGTTTTCACCTTTTTCATTTCTAGAAGTTCTATTGATTCTTTTACAAGTATGATTTATCACTTTTACAGTTTTATGTTCTCTGCAGATATATATATATACATATATATATATGTATATATTTTGAGCCAAAGTCTCATTGTGCTGCCCAAGCTAGAGTGCAGCGGCGTCATCACAGCTCACTGCAACCTCAGACTCCCAGGCTCAAGTGATCCTCCTGCCTCAGCCCCGCAAATTGCTGGGATTACAGGCATGCGCCACCACACCCAGCCTCGATATTCTCGAGTTTGTAATTTGTTTCTTTAAACATGAAAAATATATTTGTTTTAAAATCAGTGACTGTTCCAATAAATGCGGTCTATGCCGGTCCATTTTGCTCGTGTTGCCTCACTTCCTTGTGTGCCTGTTCTGTGCTGCTCATGCCTTTGACAGATTGTTTATGAAAGTTCCTTGAGGCCTAAGATGGATGTGCCCTCATCCAGAAAGGATTTCTACCAGTCCTGCCAGGCATCAGTGGATACTACAGAATTCCTCCCATCCAGTTACTAACCAGGCCTGACCCTGCTTAGCTTCTGAGATCAGACGAGATCCGGTGTGTTCAGGGTGGTATGGCCGTAGATGATACTATGGAATTCCTGATGTTCATCTCATCTCAGTTTTTTTTTTTTTTTTGAAATCTTTAGAGATAGGGTCTTGCTCTGTCACTCAGGCTGGAGCGCAGTGGCACACTAATAGCTCACTGTATCCTCAAACTCCTGAGCTTGAGCACTCCTCCCACCTCAGCTTCCCAACTAGCTCAAACCACAGACATGCGCCACCACTCTTGGCTAATTTTTTAATTTTATTATAGAGATAAGGTCTCGCTATGTTGCCCAGGCTGGCCTCGAACTCCCGGGCTCAAGCGATCCTCCTGACTCAGCCTCCCAAAGTGCTGGGATTACAGACTTGAGCCACTGTTCTCAGCCAGTTTTTTCCATCTACGTAAATAGCAACTCTTCATTCACTAAAATCAGAAACACAAGACTCCTCTCTTTTTCTCACCCACACCTTAAATCTGTTATCAAATCCTACCAGTTCTCTCTGAAGCGTTCCAAATCCAGGCACTTACCCGGCCTGTGCCTGTTGAGAGCACTCTGGTGAGAGTCCTCTACGCCTCTTGCCCGGGCCTCTGCAGAAGCTAAGTGGTCTCTCTACCTCCACTCCTGTCTCGGCCAGTCGTCCACACAGCTGTCAGCGGGTGGCTTAAAAATGTGAATCCTATCACGTCATTCTCCCGCGTGAATCTCCTCGGCAGATTCCTGTTGCACGTGGAGTGAAACCTACACTTCTCAGCACGGCCCGAAGGCTCGGGTCATCCTCCTCCCCACCCCGCGGCCTCCGCTTGCCCTGACCCAGCCACGCAGGCTTCCTCTGGAGTCCTTAAACTGGCCGAGTCTTTCCCGATTCTGACACCTCGACTCTTGCTTCTTCCTCTTTCTCATCTTTTAGGTCTTAGCTCAACGTCCCCTCCGCAGAAGGGCTTTCTGACGCCCACTCTAAATCAGACCCCTCCCGGGTCCGCTCTGCCGCTCACACCTGTTCCTCCCTCACTGCGCATACACCGCACACTCTCTCGGTTGATATTGTACTTTGCGTGTGTCCACACAACCGGCGTGCAAGCTCTGTGGGCCCAGGGACCTTGACTTTCTTGCTCAGGTTCTCCCAGCCCCCAGAAAAGCCACTGGCGCACGCAGGTCATCAGTATTTGTCACACGGAAAAATGAGGTGGCAGAGCCAGGACTTGAGCTCAGTCTTCATGATGCCAAAGCTTGAGCCCTCTCTCATGCCTTCACTCCTCCCGGGACAGCAATCCAGCCCTGGTGGCAAGGGTACTGGCTCAGAGTCAGATCTGGCTTCTGCAGCCACTCCAGCCATGTCGTTGGGCAAGTCCTTTCCTCTCCCTGGGCCTCAGTTTACCCACCTGTTCTAAGCTACCGTATTGATGCGCTGAGCCCCTGGAACAAACCGTGCCCGTGAGAGGAACAGCAGCAGGTACTTCTTTGTCTGACAGGGGGCGCCGTTGGCCCTCCCAATGTTGGGGGACCAAGTCTGCACCGGCCCCGCGGACCGGATCTCTAGTTCTGAATGTCGGTGTGTCTCCTCGTCCAAACACGCACACTCTGCCATCCCCTCCCACCGCCGCCAATACCAGGAAGGTGTTTTTTCCTCACACAATTCTTACTTTTAAATTTGGATTTATTTTTCCCTTTTAAACAAACTTTTCTTATTTTAGAGTAGATCTAGGTGGAGAGCAGAGTGGTGAAGATAATACTGAGTTCCCGCACACCCCACACCCAGTTTCCCTGCTGTTAACATCTTACACCTGTATGGTGCACTTGTCACAGTTAGTGAGCCGATGTTGATACATTATTACTAGTTAGAGTCTCTGCGCTATTCAGATTTCCTCACTGACTTGTGTCCTTTTTCTGCTCCAGAATAGCACGCTAGGTTTCCTTAGGCTCCGCTGGGCTGGGATGGACGTTCTGAGACTTGCCTCGTCTTGGATGACCACCAGGGGTTTAGATGGGGCTTCCGTGTGTATCTTGAGTTCGTGGTCACTTCAGAGTCCCTCTGGGGAACCTAGGAATTTTTGTGGTAGAAACTGATGACTTCTACTCAGACCCTTGGACTGATCTTCAGAAATGGTCCTCTCAGCAGAACATTCTTAGCCTGCCCGCTCTGGGCTCAGTGCTAGGAGAGCAGCAGAGCTGAGACAGGGTCTCTGGGGACTGACAGTCCAGTTCTGTTGTCCAGGTTGGGGGACAGATGCGTAAGGAAGACAGAGGACAAGACTCCAGCCTCCTGTTCCACCTAAGGACCCATCCGTGGTGGAAAAGGGTGGCAGGTCCCTGGGAGTGTCTTCCTTCCTGCGGGGCCCTCTGAAGCGAATGGCCCCCAAGCCGGAGGATTGGGGATGAAAGAAGGTCTGGGGGCTTCTCAGGGTTTGCGCTCTCAGCTTCTGGAATCCAGCCCCTGTGTTTCAGTGGGGAAAGATTGGGGCCTGGAGTTTCCTTCCTTTCCTTGAGAAAGAAACTTCCTCTAAGCCTTCGGGGTCACCATTGCCTTCTGATTCAGCTTATTTAAGTCTGTTCTGTGCTTCTCAACGTATTAAGGGTCCCCATCAAGTCTTCACGGCATGTTTAGGAAATTAGTGCCATTTTTCCTGCCCCACGTCACCTGCGAAGAGCAGACTCAGGTCACACTCAGCAAATAATCGGTGGCGGTGAGATTTGAATCCAGGCCTTTCTGTCTCCTCATTTTCATTCCCCCGTGGCTGTTGGGCCCTCAAGCTTGGTGGAAAACAGCATTTTTGGAAACTTTTTTTTTCTTGACCACTAAGTTATATTCTGCTCGGCTCTACCTCTCAGACCTTCAGGGGCCAAAAGGAGGGGGTTCCTCACCCCACACTTCAGGGAGAGGGCTGCAGTCCAGACCAACCTGCCCTTCCTGGGTGACCTGGGATGCGATGATTTGTGATGGTTGTTCACTGACTTTGGGAGCAGAGAAAACAGCCCGGGGCTGGCATGCAGACGACGTGGGCATGTTGCCCACCTGTGCCTCTCCCTGTGGAGGTGAGTCACTTTACCTGTGATTCCCAGTTTCCTCATCCGTGAAATGGACTAACACATCTGCCCAGGGGCTTTATTGCAGCGAATGAGGGATGGAAGGTGTTTTTCAGCTGAAAGCTCTGTGCAAGAATAGCACAGGTGGCTGCCATTTCCAGTGGAAGACCCACAGCCCCGAGGCGCACGCTTCCCTGCAGGACCAGGCAAAGAAAGAAAGAAATGTCCAGAAGCTTCAAACCCACGTCCAGGACCGACGCCAAGATGAACCCTCTTGTCCAGCGCAGGCCTTCTGCTCCCTCCCCCTCTGGACGCAGGGAGGAGACTCTAGCATCCTCTAGCGCTGGATGCCAAGCACCTTGAGGGCGAGACAGAGCGTCTGTCTCAGCTCCAAACGCTCCAGTTTCCAGCACCGTGAGGGCCACACACTGCTGGCACAGGTAGGTGTCGCGTGAATGAATGCCTGTGTGCGTGAGTGGAGGAAGAAACGCCGGGGCTGGGAACGGATCCAGCCTTTACCTCCTGACCCCGGGGCTCCCATCTAAGCCACCCGAGTTTCCCCACTCCCCGCCTTTCCCTTTTCAGAGCAATGCATGACACCAGGGTACCAAAAAGGCAAACTGGACTTTATTATAAAGTTGGCTACAAAGTCACCGCAGCACCACGAGGTGGCCGTCTGGGCAGGCCCAGGTGGTCTGGTGGCCGGGTGAGTCCCGCACCAGGTACACGCACTCGTGCAAGCACACGTGTGACGGCAGGTCTGCCTTCCTCCATCGGAAAGGAACGTAGCGTCTCTTCGCGCCCCCCACCCCAGGCGCGGGGCGCAAAAGTCACAGGAAGGGCCGCCGGGGCGGCGGAGTCCATCGGAATTGAAATCCCGTTACTGGTGTGTAGAGAATTCTACGTGGATGTCAAGAGCCCCTCAGGGCACAGGCTGGCCCGGGTGAGCCCTGCCTTTTCCCCACCAAGGCCCAGGGGAGGCTTGGCCCCTAGGAGGGGAGAACCGGCCCAGGCCAGTGGGGCAGCGCGGCGGGGAAGTGTGACTTCCCCATTCTCCGCTTGAAATCCCATTCAAGGAAACTCACTACGAGTGAATACAGATTGAAATGGAAACTGGGATCGCTCGAAGTCTCTTGATTTTAAAAAGAAGCTCCCCTCCCTTGCCCTCCCACCTCCCCCCCAATCTTGCAGGGCCCGGGAATCAGATATATCCCCCTCTGGCCCCCAGAATCCCCCCAACAGTCCTGGGGGGGTGGAGAGCGGCTCCACGTCTTGATGACAATATGCCATACTTGACGACGTTAAGTCACAGACTTATTCAAAACGTTGGTTCCCCTCCACTTCCATCTGCAGAGAGAGAGAGAGGGAGAGGGAGAGGGTGGTCAGTTAGGCCTATTGGGACAGGGGTCCTTGGGCTGAGATGCGGTGCGGTGCTGGCGCATAGCGTGGGCTTCAAATATGTTGGCCCAATGACTGATGGTCCCCAGAGGCTCGGCAGGTAAGGGGGCAATTTGGACGGATGAAGTGAAACTGCGGCTGTAGTTTGGGAAGGACAGGGAGCTGCTGCGATGGAGCCAGGGGCTGCCCAGTCCCCTTTCTTTCCTCCACCTCTGTAGACTCTTGCTCTGTGTCCCCTTAGGGGCAAGAATACTGCATAGAGCTCTAATCCCTTTTCCGCTGGTCTGTGGTGTGACCTAAGGAAAGTTTCTTCAACTCCGGGACCTTGACTGTCTCATCTATAAAATGGGGTGGAGGAGACTGACCTAGCTCCCTCGCAGAGTTAAGAAGCACACGCCTTTACTCAAGGACTCTCTAGTGCTCTATCCCATGTCCCCAACCCTGCCAAGTCTACTTGTCCAAAAATGTCATGCTAGGTTTTTTCTTATCCTCACTGCTACCCTTGGCAGGAGGTAATGTCATCCCCTTAATAAAACTAAAGTACAGAGAGGGGAATTGATTCACCTAATCCCACCCAGCATCAAACTGGCAAGCCAGGGCCTTGAGTTCTTAGCCGCTTTGGCTGGACTCACCTTCATGGAAGCTGTCTTGAACTTGGCTCTGGAGTTGATGCAACTCATCAGTAAACCCATCGTAGGGGAATGCTGAGACACCTGTCTCAAAGGCGGTTTCGTAGGTGGCCAGGTCCTCCAGGAAGCTGTGGTCTTCTGGGGACAGGTTGTTGCAAGGCGATGGGGGCCCTCCTGGGCCCTCTGCCTCAGGATCCCCCGAACCCCACTCCTCACTGGGGTCTGGGGTAGAGAGATCCATGAAGATGTCTTCCACGGGCGTCTCTTCCAGGAACATGTCAGGATCAGCCAGAAAGTCCAGCTCCTGGCACTTCCAGGGCTTCAAGTCCAGGCTGAGCACAGGGGGCCCAGCCCCCGGCAGGGACAGGTTGGAGTCCAGGGGCTCCAGCCCTCCAAGTGGCTCCAGCCCGCTAGTGCCAGCCTCAGCTGAGAAGGGCCTGTCCATGCCCTGAGCCAACTGGCTAATCTGCCGGATGAGACGGTCTATCTCGTTCTGCTCCTTCTCAGAGTAGTGGAAGAAACTCTGCTTGACTGGAGAGGCCTCAGGTGTGAGCAGGCCTTCGGGTACCAGGGGGACGTCCACGGAGAGGGGGCCCCGGAGCTGGGCTAGGGCCAAGAGTGTGCAGTCCCCATTACCAGGGCTGCTAGGACTTGGGGGCAACTTCTCATAGAGAAAACTGCATCCCTCCTGGGCGAAGTAAGTCTTGGTGGGATTGGGGCTCAGTTGCTCTGGGAAAGTTTGGCTGGGGCTGTTCAGGTGTGCTTGGAAAGCTGTGCTGGGAGGAGTCAGCTGCTCACGGGCAGGGCTCCCCAGAGGCTCTGGGAAGGTGGCAGTGCTGGGAAGCAACTGGTCTGGGAAGGTGGAGGTGCAGGGAGTCAACTGGTCTTCATAGCTTCTGGCCGAGGTTTCGGTCAAATGGCCTTGCAATGGGCTAGTCAGTGGATCTGGGAAGGTTGCACTGCTGGGCGTCAGCTGATCAGAGAAGGTCGCCGTGCTTGGGGTCAGCTGTTCTTGAAGAGAGCTGGATGGGGTGGGCAAGTGGGTCTGGAAGGGCTCATGGAGGCTGAAGAGGAAGGCACAGCCTCCTGGCTGGTGGGGTGTGTAGGGTGGGGTGCACACAAGATCCTTGCTCAGGTCTGCTTGGAAAGAAGGCTCAGGCCCCGAAGGGAATGTCAGGTAACTGAAGTCGATCTGTTTGGGGGGTCGAGGAATCTCTTCTGATGCTGAGACAATGCCCAGTTCAGGAGCGCTGGGGAAACTGCCGCTTCTGGGAGCCCCCAGGGCTGGGGTGAAGACTGGGTTAGCGCTGGAGCACTGCTCCTGGGAGAGAACATTCTCGGGGAATGAGGGCAGCATGGTCGGGGTGCCCAGGACGTAAGCTGCCTGCGTATCTTCAGAGTTCAGCTGCTGGCGGAGGCTCCAGGCTTCCGTGTCACTGGAGAGAAGAGAAGAGGCAGCTGGTAAGGGTGTGATGTCCATTCCGAGAGCAGTTCCCTGATTTGTGTCTTCTCCATGCCAACATCAGCTGCCCCCACCAGCCCCTGCCTTGCAGCTCACCTGATTGGGTAGTTATTAGCAGTAATGGGGCCCTCTGGACCTTCTGAGTATAACAGGCAGTAAATCCACGCCCAGCCTCCAAGCTTGGCCTGCAGTCTCACCACCATCTCTGCCTGAATATCGCCACTCTCAGCCACTGGGGAGAAAAGAGATGCAGAGTTAGGATGCCCATCAGGCAACACCGCCTAAAGCCCCCCTCGCTCACCTCTCCACTGAACTGAGGTAGCCATGACACCCTCTCCTCTGACTACCCTACCCTGTGCCACTCAGCTCCCTACCTCGACCTCACCACTCAGAGTCCCCCAGTTCGGATCCTATTCTCACCTTAACACCTCACCCTAATGGTCACCCTATAGTGTCCGAAACTGTTGGCCTCTAACATCTCCACAATGTCGGTCGTGAGCACAGCCCACTCTCGGTCTGGTCTCCCATGCCCTTTCCCAAATGCCTGCCTTGTCCCCAGCCTCTCTGGACACTCACACAGGCGGTAGTGTTGAGCAGAAGCGTGGGCCAGGTCCTCGGGGTGCAGCAGTCGATACCATGATTTACAGAGCAGTTCACTGCGCTCAAAGCCCAGGTAGATTAGGACACTGGGAAGGTGGAAAGGGTGAGGTCAGCTTTCTGTTTTCTCTGCTTGATACCCATGCATCTCACTCCCTCCCAGCCCCTCTGCCCCCTAAACCCCATCCTCCCTGCCCCTGACTCCAGAATCTAGGGTCCCCTCATCTCTGGCCTGCCTTCCTCCTGGGGTCTGAACACTCTGTGCTTACCTCTCAGAGACGTCCAGTAGGACCAGGTCCTTAGCATGATGGCTCTGGAACATGGCCAGGAAGAGCGAGGCAGGGCCGGGGCCAGGGCCAGGGCCGGGGCCAGGGCGGGGTCTTGGCTCCAGTGGGGCACAGAAAGCTGTGAACACAGGGTTTCCCGCCCAGTAGGCCCCAGGTGGGTGAGCGTGGAATCGGCCTCGAATAAGCACCAGTTTGTTGCCTGCGCTCTGGCGCCTGAGGGACTTGGAGGTGTTGAAGCGACAGCGGAAGAGGCGATCTAGATGGGCGAAGAGAAAAACCGGTAAGAGGAGGGGTGGCTGAGCGGGACGGTGGATGGGGAGGAGCAGGACAGTGGGAGGGAGCCTGGCCTGAGGAGGAAGAAGGAGGTCCTTACCAGTGTCCAGGGCAGAGGGCAGGGCGAGTTGCTGGTGCACAGTAAGGTGGTCAGCTGGGTCAATGATGTCATAGATACTGTCACCCTGGGCAACGAGGTCCACCTGCAGGAAGGAAAAGAGAAAATGACCATTAGTGACAACAGCAAGAGCCAGTCTTTGGCCCATGGCACCTTGCAGGGTGTAACCCCTCCCTTCATAGCAACTCTCATTTTCTCAGGAGTCGAAAGCTCATTGTGCCCCACCTGTGCCCCAGCCTGAGCAGAGAGGACCCTCAGCACTCACCATGGAGTGGCCCAGGTGCTCGCTCACACTCTCAGACAGGTATAGCAACTTCCCCTCAGCTGTGAACACAAGCAGAAATCCAGGTAGTGCTGCCACGATGTCCTCAAGCTCTTCGGCTGAGAGAAGCCCCGTGGGGCCCTCCAGAGGAGTGCCTGCAGGGTGAGAAGATGCGGTGAGTCAGGAGTAAGACAGGAGGCAAAGTAGAAATGAGTGAGGCGCGGCCTGAGTTGCTGAGAATCCAGAGGAATTCCTCATGGACCTGCCTCTGCAAACACCTGTTGACCCGCTACTCGTGGCCGGGGAACCTGTTGCCCGATCTCCACAGCCAGGGAGCCCTTCGACTTCTAAGCCGGCCGGAGCCTCCGCGGGCCTGGGTTTCAGCACCGCGGACAGAGCTCCCAAGCGACCCGTGGGTTCAGCACCGCGGACAGCGCCATCAGCACCGCGGACAGCGCTCCGAAGAAGGCAGAAAAGCGGGCTCCGCGCCGCGAACCGCGGCTGCCTTCCCAGGCTCCAGCGGCTCCGTCCCTGCAACTTCCGGGGCTTCCCTGCTTGGCTCCTGGGCGCCTCTGCACTGGCGGGGACCGAGACCATTCTGTCCTGGCTCTCTCCTCCCCCAGACCTGGTGTTAGGGAATCCCCAGGCCCTCTAACCCTCACTCAGAACTGAGGCGAGGTCTGGACAGGGCTCGGAGGAAAAGCGGGAATCCTGAACCCCGAGTCCCGTCTCCCCACTCGCCAGCACGCTGCCGGACCTTCGGCAGGCTCGGCGGGCTCCCCGAGCTCCGCCGTCCCCGGCGCCCGCCGGCTGGGTCTCCGGGAGCCCAGCTCGCTCACCTCCGGCGAAGAAGACGCCCTTGCGAGTGTAGATGCAGGCGAGGCTCATGATGTGCAGGTAGGACAGCCGGACCTTGTCGGCCTCGGCCAGCGGCAGCAGCTCCTTGAGGTTGCGGATCTCGGCGTTGATCTGGTCGCGGCGCGCCTTGGAGGCGCCCTTGGTGGAGCGGTACATGCCTGGCACCGCAGAGCCCAGCGCGCGCGCCCGGACACCTGCGCTCCGGTCCCGACGCCCCGGCGGCTTCCTGCTTCCCCGTCGCTCGCTCGGGCTCTCTGTTCTCCGCTGGGCTCCGCTCGGCTGCGCTGCCCCCTCGCCTGCCTCGTCCCGCCTTATATAGTTCCTGCCGCGCGTGGGGGGCTCGTTCTCGAGACGGGGGGGCGGGAGAGCGGGAGGCTGGGCCAAGCGAGCTGCAGCCGGAGCCGCTGGCTGGGGGCTCCTCCTCCCTCCCCGGCTCCCGACGTCATCCCGTGACGTAGAGTGAGAGCGGGAGGGCGGGGGAGGGGGGCGGGGAGGCTGCAGAGGGGCCGAGGCCGGCGGGAGCTGGGCGCCGCGCGGGGAAAGCCCGAAACGGTGCAGGGATCCGGGCGTTCGAGCGCGTGCGGCTGGGGCAAGGGACGGGGCGGTCAGAAGCCCCTGGCGAGGCTGTAGCGGACCGAGAGGGGCCGGAACTGACCTTGGTCTTTCTGAGATGAGAGGATGGGGAGGCGCAGGGTCGTCTGCACACCCCCCTTGCTGTTTGCCAGACGAAGGTCACGGTCACATGCAGGGAAGGAGTTTCTTTGGCCTCTGTGGGATAGGTCACAGCTGGGGGTCCTCACTGGGGGCGACTGGATCTGGGATCCCCTTGGCCGTTTGCAAAGAACAAATCCCTTCCCCCTTCCCAAACCTGGACCTCGGCGATTTACCAGGGGGTGTCACATGCGGTGGGAAGGGGGTCCGGTGGGAAAGGGACCAGCTAAACTTGGCACTGGTCCTGTTTTCCCCCAGCCAAGAGGAGGGACACCAACACCAAGGCTGAGTCTGCAGCAATGGTGATTCTTCGTTTCCCTGTCAGTTAATCAACCTTAGCCCCTGACAGGGGAAACTGAGGCAGAGGCCCAGGGCAAGTGAGGACCCGGCTCTGCACTTTCGCATCCCTTCCCCCTCACGCGGTTGCGGCCCCCACAGTGGGCGCCCCCGCCCCGCTGCGGCAAGTCTCCCGGGCCGGGGGCGGGGGCGCCGGGGAATCCCAGCTCCATATTAGGGCAGGAATCCTCGGCGCGCGGGCGGGGCTGCCTGGCTGCCTGGCTCCGCGCGGGGCCCCGCCCTGCCCGCGCGGGGAAGACCGGCGAGCGCCGCGGAGGAGGGCGCGCAGGACCCCCGCGACCCCGCACCTGCCCTGGCCCCGCCAGGCCCTGCACCCCGGAGCTGGGCTCTCTCCCAGCCCCGCTCACTCTCCACCCGCCTCACTGCCCGCAGTAGTCCGCCCCCGGCCACGGAGGCTCCTCTTCCATCTTGTCTCTCCTCACTCTTCTGTTGGTCAGGTTTGTCCCCACGTCCTGTCGCCTTTGCCCTAGCTCCCCCTTTCTTCGCTCTCTTTTCACCGCAAATGATTGCTCTGCCCAGGGGCGAGGAGGTGCTGCTCTCACCCCAGGATCCCGCAAAGGAAGGCAGGAAGGGGGCTAGGGAACATTCTAGTCCAAAATCTCATTTGCCGGAGGAGGGTGTGTGCGAAATCACTTCAGGGGCTGGAAATGAGGCCACCTGAAAATTGGGGGAGGAGAATTGGCCTGACTGTAGAAGGTCGCACAGGAAGGGTGGAGATGAACTTTGACACGAAGAAGGAAAGTTTGGGGTCAGAGAACTCCCCGCTTCTCATGGAACAGGGTGGTAGTAAGGGAGGCAGAATGGGAGGAGAAGGGTGTCTTGGAAGAGGGGTACGTGGCTGTAGAGACCCTATCCTGATGGCTTATGCCATTTTTACAAAGGTTGGGGCCATCCACATAAACGATCTTGTGGTCAGTGTCACCGCTGAGATGGAGGGAATGGTGGGCGTGTGTCTGTCAATGTCCCTGACCCTATTGTCCTGGCTGACAGAGAGATAGCACCTCCAGGATGTGGGTCTCTGCTGCTCCTTTCTTCTCTACCTTATCTCTGATCTACCACCCCACCCTCCCTGAAGCTTTCATTTGAACAGCACTTGATGTTTGGACCCCCTTCCCATATGACAATCCAGGGAAGTATTCCTGTTTTCTTCACCCATTGATGCTTTAGGCTCTGGCTGGGAGACATTCTTGGTGTCTCTCCACAATAAGAGTTGTCTATTGGCTGGGTCCAGCTGGTCTCCAGCAACCGGAGCAGATCCACAGTGAAAGAATGGGGCACTGTCCATGGTTCTGAAACAATCACCATGGGAGTCAGATTGGCTATGAGACATTAGAGTAGGGGTTGGGTCCACACAGACCTCAGGATGAGGCCCCCCTTTGGCTGTCCCCCTCTTTTCTGAGAATAAATATGGAGAGAGGTTTGGGGGTCATGATTCCTGGGCTCTAGGAGTAAAGTAAGTGAGGGAGGACAAGGGGGCTCAAGGGAAGAACCCCTGGATTTTTCCAGAAGAGTGGACTGGGGAGAAGGCACTTTGGAAGCGAAGGATCTAGAAATAGGCAAGGGAGGGGTGTAGAAGGGCTCATCCTAGTTCGCCCACTCTGATTCAAGTTGAGAAGCTCTCTATGCCCCAATGTCTCCTCTCCCTAGGCCAGCTCCCACCCCCCTTGCCTCCCACCTCCGTGGAGATATTTTTAACTGTGCAGAACCAAAAATAGCTTGGCAGCAGCTTCAGGCCGTGGGAGAGGAGCTATTTATATCACCAGTGACGGTTCCGAAATAGCAAGCAGGAGGAGGGGGGCGGCTGGCACGCTAGAGAGCTCCTGGCCGCTGCTAAAAATACTGGCAGTGTGAGTCATCCTGGCCTGGCTGAGTCACCCCACTCTCTCCCCCAAGCCACGGCAGCAGCAGCAGCAAAACCAGCTAAGAATTGAAAGCCTGAGATGGGGGGGCATCAGAGCCTGTTGGCTGTGGGAAAGTGGGCAATGGAATGAATTGGGAGAGGGGCTTTGGGGTGAGTGTGTAGAAGGAATAGGGAAGCAGAAGGCGCCCATGCCCTACTGGGCCGGCACGCAGCACTCCAGCCATGCACTGCTTGGGGATGCTTGGGCAGTTGAAGGAAGGGAGCCAGAATGTGCGTGTGTGTGCGTGTGTCTGTCTGTTCGTTTGTGACTGTGTTTGTATATCTCTGTGTGTCTGCATCTCAGCCTGTCTGAATGTGTTTGTCTGTCTGTATCTGTGTATCTGTTTGCATGTGATTTTGTAGATGTGTGTCCATATCCTGTGTATCTATGTGTTTGCCTATGTGTGTCTATGCCTGTCTTTTTAAAAATGAGTCTCCAACTTCCTGTGTTGTGTGTAGTTCTATGTTTGTGCCTGTATATATTTATGTCTACAACTTTCTGTGTGTGTGTGTGTGTGTGTGTGTGTGTGTCCATACCTGAGTCTGCTCTGGGCCTGTCTCTGTCAGCATCTGGTGGTGCATGGGGATGTGAACATTCCCCTGGACTCAGCATACCTTCTGTTGCCCGCTCTGACGCCGCTTATTAGGTAGGGTCTTGCACCATCTATCCCTCGCTCACCTCTCTCCACCCAGCATCTTCTCCTCTTTCTCTTTCCAGCCCAAGGCCCCCAACCATTTGCAAAGGTCTCTCTGTTGCATGCAATCTCTAGTAGAAACATGAAGGAGAGGAGCCCCACATGACCTCTCCCTTTTTTTTTGAATCAACCTGAATCGTCCCTGGCTTGCAGGAGTAAGTGGTTTTCCATCGCTCCATATTTGGGGAGCTGAGAGAAGGGCTTTCTTTAGTTCTAAAAAAGAAATTCCTGGTGTGGGCACAGGCATGCGTAGCACGCACATGCACACACACACACACAACTGAGAGAATGAGAGAGAAAAAAATATCAAGGTCCCTTCTTTACTGAGATGAGCTCGCATCTGTTGCCATGGCAACCCGCCCACTCCTTCCCCGAAAAATCACCAAGAAGAGGTGATGGCATCGAGGAGGGATTGGCTGATTCCTTTCTGTATTATTTTTTCCGAAAAAGGGTTTTTATCACAAGAACAGGCTGTGAAGTCCTTTGCCTCTGCCTTGCATAGTTTTATTGGGGACCTGGGGGGACATCACTCCTCAACCTCTAATCAGAGAAGGGGAGATGTATCTTTTCCAGAGATTTTGAGGAGGGTGACCTCCTGAAAAGGAACTGAAGGGTGGGTAGGGGAATCTGCTTCTTCAGAACAGCATGGAGACTCCTGGCTGCTTTTCTGGAGATTTGGAGCAAAGATCCTGACAGCTGTCAAATTGTCTTGTCTTCTTGTCTTGCTCTGGACAAATGTGTCTATGAGAAAGACAAAGAGGGAAGAGGGGATGGGGGGGAGAGAGAGAGAGAGAAAAGAGAGGAAAGTGTGAATGAATGAATCACTAGACGGGGCTTCAGAGGAGATCCCGATGTGCCAAAGGACGCAAGCTCCCGGCAGTGGTCATAACAGACAGGTGCACGAGATGGCTCAAGAAAGATCCGTTGATGAACTGGTGCTGGTGCAAGTCACCCCTAGACCACAGCTGTGGCTACTTGACTTGAGGCCATAGGGTGAATGTTCTAGAGGAGCACTGAAGCCCACCTTTCCTAAATCTAGTCCCAGCCCGGGTCTCGAAGGCCTCCTCCAAAGCCTGGCCACCAGCCAGTGCAGCCACACCACTCTCTCTGGTGAACTGTAGCCTCCTGCCAAGTGACTGCACTGTGAAAGCAAGGGTTCCAGGTTCCTCACTCCCTCCCAGGCTTGGCTTGCTACAGAAATGGGGTCATGGGCTGAGGTTGGAACGACAGACCAAGACTCTGGCTCTAGAGAAACGCTTCCCCCTCTGGCAGCTGCTATCACCCTGAGCAGGCAAAGGGCAGGGCCAGGTGGGCTGGGGGTGGCTGGTGGGTGTAGCTCCGCTCAAAGGGATGGAGTAGAGGGATGAAAAGACTAAGACTTGATATCTGCTCTGACCTATTAGTCATATCCTCATGCCAGATGTGACTGATAGTATTATGCTCATCTATGGGGAAACTGAGGCTCGGAAATGGACAATGACTTAATCACAGTCACACAGCAAGTCACTGGCAAACGCTGAGCCTTAAGCCCGGTGCCTGTATCCCAACCTAGGCTTGTTCTCTTGTACCACATGGTAGGACAAGGATCTACAAACTTTGGCCTGGGTGCCCAATCTGGCCTGCTGCTGCTTTTTGTACATAAAGTTTTATTAGAACACAGCCATATCCACTGGTTTACTTATTGTCACAGCTGTTTTCACATCACAAAGGCAGAGGCAAGTAGTTGCAACAGAGGCATACGGCTCAGAAAGCCTGAAATATTTACTAACTGACCCTTAGAGTAGTGGATTGGTTGACACGAGGAATATCTCCACTTGTTTCTCTCTCTCTTTCTTGCCCAGAAAGCCCTCTTGGCCTGAGGCATACCAAGCTGTCATTTCAACTTCTTTTACTCTGCCCAATGCCGTGGAGCCACAGTGCTCCCACACACCCTAAGGCAGGAGAGGTAGGAAGCCTCACAGGTCTGGCTCCTCACTGGCTTCCAGCCCCTTTGTGGCTGTGCAGATGTACCCTCTCCACGTAGCAGTGATGCTCCACATCCTGTTCCTATAGCAACATGAGTTGGAACTGGCAATGGAGAGGCAGGGTACCCCATTCCATCCCTATCCCAACCCCAGTCCTGCATTTTGGGAAGGGGAGGTTCCCACGCTTGGTGATTAAGGGATTGTCGAGAAAATTTCCTCATGGGAAGAAATTGAGGGTATTGTAGAATATCGAGCCTCCTGAAGTCTCCAGTGTAACTCAGGGGAAGAATTTCTACATATCTTCTCAGCGAGATTGAGTAATTTGCCCAGGGTCACACAGCTAGAAAGAAATAAATTCAGAATTAGAGGCCAGGCCCGGTGGCTCACGCCTGTAATCCTAGCACTCTGGGAGGCCGAGGCGGGCGGATTGCTCAAGGTCAGGAGTTCAAAACCAGCCTAAGCAAGAGCGAGACCCGGTCTCTACTTAAATACAGAAAGAAATTAAATGGCCAACTAAAACTATGTAGAAAAAATTAGCCGGGCATGGTGGCGCATGTCTGTAGTCCCAGCTACTCAAGAGGCTGAGGCAGGAGGATTGCTTGAGCCCGGGAGTTTGAGGTTGCTGTGAGCTAGGCTGACGCCACGGCACTCTAGCCCAGGCAACAAAGACTCTGTCCCAAAAAAAAAAAAAAAAAAAAAATTCTGAATTAGAGCCCAGGTTTCCTGACTTCTACTCCTTTGTGTTTTTTACTAGACTGTTCTTTTAAATTGCTGGGTTTGAAACCATGGAACTGTTTCTTTTCTTTTTTTTTTTTTTTGAGACAGAGTCTCACTCTGTTGCCCAGGCTGTAGAGTGCCGTGGCTTCAGCCTAGCTCACAGCAACCTCAAACTCCTGGGCTCAAGCAATCCTTCTGCCTCAGCCTCCCGAGTAGCTGGGACTACA
>CAUYRT010086839.1:0-32329 GCA_963574885.1 Lepilemur ruficaudatus | reverse complement strand
TTGACAGAGTAGATTTTTGAATGTAACAAGATAAGTCAACTTGAGTGGTAATATATTTTGGGAAATCAGCTCACTACAAATTGTGACTGTAAACATTGTACTGTAAATGCTTTGTAGTTTTCCCCCAATAAAAAAAAATGCTTAATATTCTGCAATAAAAAAAAATCTGTGTTCTTCCTTCGGCATTCTCTTGGTCTTCTTTGACATGATGGGCTGTTAGGCAGACTGAATTAAAAAATACTGTTGAGCTGTGCAGCTATGTACAAATTCCACTTCAGACAGAAACACAGTGTACTGCTGTCAAAAGCTGATAACAGACTGGTCTACTTGACTCCTCTAAACAATCACCAACCAGACTCACGCAGTAGTGGCACCAGTCATGTGGGTTAAATTAGAACTAAATCACGAGCATAGAAGCTGTCAACTTAGCCCTTATGGCTTGCTAATATTCTAATCATGCTGGTCAATCTGGGGGGATAATTTCATTGAAACTTATTTTATTTTTTGGTATTTTTAATGTGTTCATTTAAAAAATAAAATATAAATATAAAAGACAAACAGAAATATATTAATAAAAATAGAGGGATTTGTTCTGTAAAATTTGGATTCAGTCACAAGGCCATACTTAAGGACCTACAAGGCTTTAAGGCTGTAGGTTTCCCACCCCTGTACCAGGCCTCTACCTGTCCATTCCTCAGCCAGGATCAGCTGGCCACCAGAAGGAACTTCTTCCTATGTCAAAAAGGTAAGCAAGAGAATCCCAGCATCCCCAAACAACACCTACAGTTGTCAGCACTGGGATCTCCTGCAGTCCTAACAGGCACTCAGCTCAACTGAGGTAGCTGCCTAGAATCTACATAGTTGTGCTCCCCAAGAAGAATAATGGAGAATGTGCCTGTCATCCAGTGGCCCGTGCAGCTACTGCATCACACTGTCTTGGAACTACTGATGCAGTGTGTCTTGATCTGGGGGTCAATAGCCATGGCACATCCTCATCCTTGAAGCTGAGCCACCTCTAAACTACCCTCAGCAGTGGTTTGCCTTATGATCTCACTTCTTTTATGGAGCTAAGAAGAGTTGATGATTTTCAGTTTGTTCAGCTTTTAACTTGTTTTTAGGATGGAATGACAACTTCAAGTTCCTTACATGCTGGACCATAAGCTGGAAATTTTTCCTCCTTTTTGAATAATAGTTTCTGCCAGACATAGAATTTTAGTTGACAGTTTTTTTTTTCAGCACTTTCAATATATCAGCCTACCACCTTATGACTCCATTGTTTATGGATGGAAATCAGATTATAATCTTATTATGGATCCCTTATATGTGATGAGTTGCTTCTCTCTTGCTACTTTCAAGATTCTGTCGTTATTTTTAGCTTTTGATAATTTGACTATAATGTATCCTCCTGTGACTCTCTTAGTTTTTCCTGCTTGAAGTCATTGAGTTTTTTGTATGTGTAGATTCATGTCTTTCATCAATCTGAGAAGTTTTCTGCTGTAATTTCTTCAATTATTCTTTCTGCCTCTTTCTCTTTTCTCCCTCTGGGACTCATGTAATGTGTATATTGGCATGCTTGTTAGTGCCCAACAGGCCTCTTAGGCTATATTCATTTTTCTTCATTCTTTTCTCTTTCTGCTCTTCATAATGGATAATTTCAATTGATCTATATTCAAATTCACTAATTATTTCTTCTGCCAGCTCAAATATGCTGTTGAACTCCTCTAGTGAATTTTCTATTTCAATTATTTTAGTTTTCAGCTCCAGAATATCTATTTGTATTCAGTTTATTTTTATAGTTTCTATTTTTTCTTGATAGTCTCTAATTAATGAGAACTCATTCTTCTGGTTTTCGTTACCTCTTTTAGCACATTATGACAGTTGTTTTAAAGTCTTTGTCTAGTATGTCCAATGCCTGGAGTTCCTCATGGACAATTTCTGTTAATTTCTTTTTTTCCTTGAATGGGCCATACTTATTTGTTTGTTGCATGTCTCATAATTTTTTTTTGAAAACTAGACATTTTGAATGTTATAATGTAGAAACTTTGAAAATATGATTCTGCCCTTTCTCCAGGGTTTGTTGTTGTTCCTTGTTGTTTGCTTATTTGGTGACTTTTCTAAACTATTTTTCTAAAGTGTGTATTTTTTTTCATATGTGGCCAGTGAAGTTTGTGCTCTGTTAGCTATTAGGTGGTTGCCTTAAGTCCCTGGAGCCAAGACAATTAAAAAAGAGAGAAAAAAATCTTCTCTTAGTCTTTGCAGATTGGGTCTATGTAAGGCCACTCCTTCAGTGCCATGCTAGACCATTTACAATTCTGTCTTATCCCATACTTTTTGCTATACAAAGTCCACAGACCAGCTACAGGTAAGTGCTTAAGGTCTTTGCTGTCCTTTTTTGAGCATGTGTCTTGCCCTGGGTATGCTCATGGCCTTCTGATTCCCCTGCACACACGGGAACTTCTAAAATTTCTATTCTACCACATTTCTCCTTTCCCAATCTCTTTCTTTCCAGGTTTTTCTATTTCTTGTCCAAAGAGTTGTCCCTTGCTCTAGGCTGCTCTGGTGAATACATGTGCCTTTAAATGCTTTGAACAATAGCCACCTGGGGAGCTGCCATAGCCCTGGGAACACTCTGAGTCATAAGTCAAAACTCAACCACAGTGCTTTGGGAAGAAGGTTTGTATTGCTCCCTCTGGTGCTGGCAATCCCACCAAGTACTGGCTGTTATCCTCATGGCCACTGCTGTTCTGTGGTGTGAGGGATGGTAAGCAGGGATTTTGCAACACTGTTTCACTCTCTTAGCACAAAGAAGCGGCTTATTTCTTCCCCAGATCCTCTCCTGATTGTTGTGAGTTTTTGACTAGGTTATAAAGTTCTGCAAAATTTTATTTGGACAGGTTTAGTCCCCTCATTAGTTGCTTTTGCAGAGGAACAGAGCCCTGGATTTCTCTATTTTGCCATTTTCAGCACATGTTATATATTTTAATGAACATAATTTTGGTTATTGAATAACATTCTAACTAGTAGATATATCATAATTTAGTTATCATTTCTCCAATGTTGAACGTGTACTTTGTTTCTAAATTTTTTGCTTTTTTAGATAAGGCTACAACGAATATCTTTGTACATATAGCTTTTATCATTTCATTGGATTCTTTCTTTAGGATACGTTTCTAGAAACATAGTAACTAGGTCTGAGAATATATCCATTTTAAGATTCTTGATACTGTTACTAAATTGTCAAAAGGATTATACAAGTTTGTCCTTCAACCTCATAAGCGATATTAAACTTAGAATTTTTCTGAAATGATTCTCTCAGTGGCAAAAGACTTTATGAGAGTGATATATATATTGTAACCTCCTTTTAATGTTTTAAAGAAGTGCTTCTCAAACTGTAGCATGCACTAATATTACCCCAGGATCTTATTAAAGTGTAGAACCTGATTTAGTACATCTGGGGTAGAGCTCAAGATCCTGTTATTCTAATAAGCTCCCAAGTAGTTCTGATAGTGCTGGTCTGCAGATCACAATGTGAGTAGTAAGCCTTGAGGTTTAAGCTGTGACAGAGACGGAAGTAGGAAAACCTTTCCTGAGTCTTCAAAGAAAGCAAGTTTGAAAAATCTCACTTTTAAAGAATTTTCCAAAGAAAGTAATCTGCCAGTATTGTTGACATGAGATCCAATATCAGGAAAAGAACACAAGCTTGTTATTGATATTAATGAAGACTTCCCCCAAAAGGAAGTAAAACTAGAGATTCTGCCTAAGGTTTTGACTTAAAAAATCCAGCTTAGAGAGCTCTTCTCTCTAAGAAGTGTGTTGAGGCTTTAAGTTTGGTATTAAAATTAAATGTTGATTATATTTTATCTAGGGAGGCAACATATTCAGTTTTGTCATTCAAATGCACAGATACCATGATCTTTTGTATCATGGATTTCTCTGTGAAAATATCACATCTACAAATATGTCTAAAAATGTCCTTTCTGTGTTAAAAAGATGTTTACCAATACCTTTGTTTTTCATTCGAGACAAATTCAATTTTTTAAAAATTAATAAATAATAAAAGACAGGGTCTCACTCTGTCACTGAGGCTGGAGTGTAGTGGTGCAATCGTAGTTTATTGCAGCCATGAATTCCTGGGCTCAAGTGATCCTGCTGCTTCAGCATCCCAAGTAATTTTTAATTTTTTTTTGTAGAAATGGGGGTCTTGCTATGGCCCAGGCTTGTCTTGAACTACTGGCCTCAAGTGATCCTCCTACCTCAGCCTCCCAAAGTGCTGGGATTATAGGTATGAGCCACCACGCATGACCTCAAAGTTCTTAATGGATATCTGGATGAGTTTAATCAATGCACTAATTTAATCATCTATTTAATGTTTTGGAAAATAAAGGATAAAGTGCTGTAAAAATTATTTTAAGTTTATATCATTTGACACCATAGTTTATTTATACATTATCATCATTAATATAATAGAGGAATTTCTTTAATTGTCCTCCATGATGGAGTGCTAGAAGAGGAGGATGAAGAAACTCTCCTTCCCTATCATAGACCTGGACATGTCATTTAGCCTATTTCTCGTTAGTTCAATTAGCATTTATTGAGAAACCACTTTTTGTTCTAGGCATTGTGAGAACTACAGTAACTATAAGATACCATCCTTACTGTTTAGTTGTTTCCAAATTAGTTTAACTCTGAAATAATTACCATATAATCTTGTTCAGGAAGAAATTTGGCATACAGATAGCTGTGATAGTTCACCTTTTGGTGTCCTGCAAGTCTTTTTAGGTTGAGGCTTATATGAAGCATTAGAGATTGCAAAGTGAAAAACAATTGAATGACACTTTCTATCCACTTTTTATTGATCACACAAACAAATGTCAAATTTTTCATTAGAGCTCTCTTCAGATGCCCAGTGTTTGATAAGTAGACTTACCACTATGCTGAAATGGTGAGGACACATTCCCCAGTATAGTAGTATTTCTTAGTCTGTAATTTTTGGTCCTTTTTCACAAACATAAAACTCATACACACATTCAAACACCCATCCATTCAGTGAGGCTCTGATATTACCCCTTTTCTTCTCATTGAGAATCATTAGTCTAGAAATTGCTGGGCTTTATTGATGACGGGTGTTATTTCTTCAGTACTCAAGTGGCTTGGCTCCCTAAGGATTAATATTAAGTATTTCAAACGTGAAGAAATCTAAGTAACTGTGTATAGACCTGATTTCAAGAGCCATGTCAATAGTAAGAGTCATACCCTGAAAGTAGTGTGAATGTGCTGTTATTGGTATTGATGTCTTTGAGTTTCATTTAGTACAATTTGTCCCTTATACTTGGAAGATAAATGAAAATGAGAATGCTTTTGCACAATATTTAAATTGTCAACACTTCTATAGAAGGTTTTGCTTTTTTTTTTTTTTTTTTTTTTTTTTTTTGGTGCCGTTACTTACTTTGTGGCCCGAGAACTGCCAATTTTTGTCTTGTAGGCCTGGACCTATACAGCCAAGGGTACTGGGACTCTTGTGTTGAGGCAAGCAAAGTGCTAAACATGAGAATCGTGAAGGGAAAGGGTGGGAGGCTTTGTTAGAGTAGATGCTAGGGAAGGATTTTCTGAGCTGTGTGGCTCTCTTTAAACAAACTTCTTGGCCTCTGTCTGAGCCCTTAAGTCTTTCAAGGACTGCTAAATGAACCAGGCTTCACACTAACTATATGCCACAGGCTGCAGATCTCCATCCCAGCAGAACTATTTAAGTTATTGCTGTCTATGCAAAGTCCCAGAGATTAAATGTGAATGTTCATGAGTGTCTTTTTATGGCTGCTGGATTCTTATACCTTATGGGGCAGGGGATGATGAAGGTAGTTTGTCAATTCCAGTTGAATATTATGAATTTCACCTTCCTTTGATAATAGGTTTATCAGCATCATGCAGAGTTGTATGTTTCAACCCTACCTGTACATTGGAATCAACTGGGAAATTTTTTATAAAATATCAATGCTTATGATCCTCCCAGACCAACTGAATCAGAGTCCCTAGGGGTAAGGCTGAAGTACTGGTATTTTTTCCAAAGCTCCCTCAAATGATTTTGATATGCCACCACAGATTAGGAACCTTTATATGTGGAGCAGTGGTTCTCAAACTTGGCTGAACATTAGAATCACTTATGGAATTAAAACATATCTTGATACTCAGCCTGTATCCCAGACCAATTAAGGACAACAATCTGCAGCAGCGAGGCCCAGGCATCAGTATTTTTTATGCTCTCCAGACAGTCGTAATATGTAGCCAAGTTTGAGAACCATTGGTGAGCATCTCTTTTCTCCATATAAACCATTTCATACCTAAGACAAATATGCCCCTTGCCAGAAGTGAATTCTATCAGTGTTTCTCAAACATAAATGTTCATATGATTACCTTGGAATCTTGTTAAAAAGAAGATTCTGATTCAGCAGGGATGACATAGAGATTCTGCACGTCTAACAAGTTCTCAGGTGATGCCAATGCTGCTGTTAAAGGACCACACTTTGAGTAGCAACGAGTGTTGCCACTGTAAATACCATCTGGATGAAACTTCAATTAGCAAAATTTAAAAATAGAAAATAGGATTTCATATAGAGGTCTACACTTTAAAATAATTAGCCTGTGCTTAAATTTCTGGTAAGAGATCATATTTTATTTGGGTAACTTAATAAAACAATTAAGGAGATTTGTGTAGTCCACATAATACTGCAGTATTGCAGATAGAAACACATGTCAGGAAGACTTAAAAAACATTCAAGCCTTGGGTAGTTTGCTGTACTAGAGCAGTATTTTCAAATTTTTGGTGGTGACCGATCTCTTTTGTAAAAGAAATTGTGACTGCAAAATTCATTCTGTAAAGCAGGGATAACAGTTATACAAGTTTTACAATGCTGTTTCAGATTTTTGTTTGATGGGAAGATATGTCTGTTTCTGGAAATCCTGAACTGGAAATCCACGTAATTTCTGGTTCCTCAGAGTTTAGGCTGAAATCCTGTGATTCAACTTACAGAGAATACGGGAACCTATTCTGAGGAATTCAATTAGACTTATGCTGAGTTTAAATTTGAAACCTTCATTTATATGATATGGCTTGTGGTCAAAAGGTTAATTAGTTGTTCATGATTCATTAAAAAAACTTTCCTGGTTGGCTTATTATGAGACAGTCATATTTCTAGGAAATGAAAATAATAGTGCAAAGATCTATTCAAAATTAACAAAGACAGTAAATTTTTTATCCTCAAATTGAAATATATGCTAATTATGCAAAAATTCAGAAAATTACACAAAAGCAAAATGTAGAAACTAAGTTACCTACAATGTCATCACCCAGAAACAACCACTATTAACATCTTATCACTGAAATATACTCCAGACTTTCTTCACATATACATACGTATTTTCTTTCCCTCCTTTGTTTTTTCTTCCTTCTTTTCATTTTTTTTAAGTGAGACTATATCATATATGTTGCTCTGTAACCTGCTGCTTTTACTCAATTATATGTCACGGACTTCAAACTTCAGATTTGCCTCATCCTAGTGCATTGCCAAATGGTAGCTTGCGGGTGGTGCTGGTGTCTTTAGCTTCCTAATAATCTCTATCAGGCCTTCCAAAGGCACCCAATAAATATTTAGTTCAAATAAAAACAGAGTGCTTGCTAGACAACCTTGTTTCAATATGAATTTCCTGGTGGGACCTGGCACCACCCTTCCAACTAGATTATTTCTTATAAATTCTTTCTGTTCCTTCCATAGAACCATCATTGCCAGTCCCAAAAGATAAACCTGACTAACCTGTGTGAAATTTGGTGAACAATTAAAAACCTTGTGTTAATGTTTCTCACACCTTTGTTATCCTTTGGAAGTTTTTTTTGTTGTCATTCTTTCTACACATTCTAATAGTCAAAAGTGATTTTTCCCCCAATTCATTTAATTGGGCCAGCTCCACACCCTGTAGTCCATTTGTTGTCAAAGCTCACAAGAAGTTGGGGTAAATTGTTTTTTTATTCTTTATTGAGATAAAATTCACATATGTTGTTCACCCATGCTTGTTCTTCATTGGCCCCTTTGTTTCATCAACATTCTTCAGACCCCACGAAATATTCCAGACAATGATGTGGATCAAGAAGTTGTTTTTTTAAACTTCAAGGAATATTACAGTGTAAAGGGGATACATAGTGAAATACTAGCTTGTGTGTGTTTTTTTAAATGGAGGAAAAAAGACCACAGTTTACCCTTATCCTTACCAATTACCCAAATGCAACAAGGAGAATGAGAAACAAAAATATAAATGCCATTTGTGATAAATCTAGGAGATACCTATAATTATGAACCACAGAATACAAGGAGGAACTAGCAAGAGAAGAATCCTCATGGCTGCAGAGCCCAGACTAAGTCAGCAGAGGATAGTTCTCCAAAGTAGGAGGCACGCTTTGATTTGAGAGGCAAAAATCTACTTGGAATGATAGAAATATGGTGGACAAGCTGGCAGTAGAAACTTTCCTGCAATCTCACTGCCTTCTGCAGTTCCATCTCCACTATTTTTGGGTCACTCATGTTAGTACCCTAACTCCAAGAATCCTTCAAACAACCTCTTACTGGCACAAACCATTATTTTTCTTCTAGTTGCCCTCACTCACCTCATATCTTGACTTCCTTGCTCACCTAGTTTAAATTCCATAACCAATTATTATATAAGTTATTTGCATGCATTCTTGACGTCCTTGCCATTTTTTCACTTCCTCTTACTAACCTGGGAAAATGCCAACTCTACTGTATGTTGTGCATTTTGGACTTTGACTTGTGCAGCTGAATGCGGGTGGAGAAAAACCCACAACTATGCTGCTGAATCTCACTTCAAATTTTGACATCTAGTGGGCTCTTCCTGCTGCCTGGTAATAAAACTATATGTTTTTGTTTCACCCTCCTACTCTTCTAGATGACTTCCTCATGACTTTTCTTATATCTTCATACCCCAACATCTCTACCTATAGTCCCCAATCCCCAAATTCACTGTCAGCTGATGACTTTGCTTCCTATGCACAGGAAAAAAAGAGAATCAGCAAATAGAAGAATCAGCTGTCAGTTTTGTATCCCTATAACTAGGATTCTCCTACTCTTTGGCAGCCATGGAAATGCTCTGCTCAAGAGAACCTGCCATGAGGTGCAGAGTTGGCTGACAGCTTCCAGCTGATGAGCTTTTGGTTTTGCTGCAGAGTTTACATTCAAATCTCTTTCTTCTTCCTCCCACACCTCTCTCAGGCTCCTTCCAGACAGGGTACTAGAGCTGGATCACTTTTGCCCTACATGGATTTCCCTAACAGGCAATCTCTGCTTTGGTATTCCTTATTGACCTGACCAAGACTTTCTCAGAGTAGCACTGTGGTCTGAGTCTCTTCCTACCTAATCTTCCTTTTTTTCCTCTTTTTATTTTTCAAGCTTTATTGAGGTATAGTCACATATCTTATAATTCACCTATTTGTAGTGTACAACTCAATAGTTTTATTATAGTCACAGAGTTGTGCAACTTTCATCACACTCAATCTTAGAACATTTTCGTCACCCAAAAATAGAAACACATATCCTCTAGCCATCACTACCCAATACCCTCTTTCCCCACTCCAGTACCCCACAGCACTAGACAACCACTAATCTACTTTCTATCTTTATAAATTTGCTCCTTCTGGATAATTCACATAAATGAATCATATAATATGTGGTCTTTTGTGACTGGCTTCTTTCATTTAGCATAACGTTTTCAAGGTTCATCTATGTTATTGCATGTATCAGTATGTTGTTCCCTCCTACTGATGAATAATATTCCTTTGTATGAGTATACTACATTTTATTTATCCATTCATTAGTTGATGAACATTTGGCTTTTTTCCACTTTTTGGCTATTATGAATGATACTGTGGTGAACATTTGTGTACAAATTTTTATGTGGATATCTGCTTTCATTTATCTTGGGTATATACCTAGGAGTGGAATTGTTAGTTCATGTGTTAACTCTATGTTTAAAATTTTGAGGTGCTACCCAATCTTCTTTTATTCCCTTTCTTCTTTTACAGGTCTTAGTCCTGCATCATGATCTTTCTCCCCACCTATACCTGCACTCTTTTCTCTTTATTCTTCACAGGGGTTTCTCCCAATAATTCTTTTGCACATCTAATTCCATTCTGGCATCTGGGGGCACTCGAACTTATACACCCTGGATGAACACTCTGTGCTCCCATCTAAGGCCAAGCTCTCCATTTAAGATCCAGATCCTATCTCTTCCTCCTACTCAGGGACACTGCTCTAGCAATTCCCCTTCTCCTTGACTCATCACTAATTGTTACCTTTCTACTAGACAGTTCCATTGGTATATGTGTCTATTGTTATTTCTGAAAATTAATTGTTTAATTAATTAAACGCTTTTTCTCTTGGATCCGCTTTCTCTTCCAGCACTTTCCACATTTCTCTCTTCTCCTTTAATAAAAACTACTCCCCAATAATTGTCTATGCTCAACATTCACTCAATTTCTTGACCTACTAGTTTTATAACTGCTTTTGTCAAGGTCATCATCAGTGATCTTCACAGAGTTAAATACAATAGACAGCCCTTGTCTTATTTGACATAGCAATATTTGATGGTATTAATTTTTTCTCCTCTTTAAAATAATTGGCTATCAGATCACCACACTCTATTGGTTTTTCTCCTATCTTACTGGTCCCTCCTTATCAATCTCATTTGCTGGTTCCTTTTAATGTCTTCAAACTCTGAACAATGGAGTATGCCAGGTTTCTGTCCTTGGATATCTTCACTTTTCTGTCTATATCTGCATTCATTCTCTTGATGATTTCACCCACTCCCAATTTTTTAATATCATTCATATGCTGATGACTGCCAAATTTATATTTATAGCTCAGACATCTCTCCTGAACTTCACTCTCATGTATTTAACTGCTTATCTGGATTTCTCCTCATGCATACCTATTAACCTTCTCATAATTATTTTGTCCAGAACTGAACTCTTAACCTTGCTTCTTCTCCAGTCGTCTTCATCTCAATTAAGTACAACTCCATCCTTACAGTGGCTGGGGCCAAAATCTGAGAGTCATCTTTGAGTGTTTTCTTTCTCTCACACCCTAGATCCAGTCCATTAGCAAATCTTGTTCACTATATTTTGAATGTATTCTGAGTCCTGTCACTTCTCACTCCTTCCAAGGCCACCACCCAGGTCCAATCTAAACCATTTCTCAACTAGCTATTGCAATAGGTTCTTACTGGTTTTCTTGCTTCTCCACTTGGTTCTTATAGTCTATTCTCAACACAGAAGCCAGAGTGATTTGATTAAAATGAAGTCAACACACTAACTATGAAAGTACCTCTTTGAGACAATCAGGGATATTTCAGTATCAACTAGATAATAAATGATATAAGGAATTATTGTTAATTTTTGAGGTATAATAAATTATGGTAGTTATGGTTTTAAAAAGTGCTTATTAGTTAGAAATTCATATAGTTAGAGGTACATAGCAAAGAATTTATAGGAAAAAAATTACATGGTATCTGTGGCTTCCAAAAATGTGGGGAGAAGAAGAAGCAGCTAGATTGGAAAAATACTGATAGTCATGACGGTGAGTGATGTGCTCAGGGGAGTTTAATACTATTATCAATTCTAGAAGAGATTAGGGTACTATAGTAGTCTCCCCCCTTATCTGAGGTTTTGCTGTCTGCAGTTTCAGTTACTTTGGTCCAAATATATTAAATTGAAAATTTCAGAAATAAACAATTTATAAGTTTTAAATTGTATGCTGTTCTGAGTAGTGTGATGAAATCTTGGGTTAATCTGCTGTGTCCTGCCCAGGGCGTGAATCATCCCTTTGTCCAGTATATCCACACTGGATATAGTATCCACCCATTAGTCACGTAGTAGCTGCCTCAGTTATCAGATGGACTGGTGTTGCAGTATTTCAGTGTTTGTGTTCAAGTAACCCTTATTTTACTGAATAATAGCTCCAAACCTCAAGAGTAATGGTGCTAGCGTATTGTTACAATTGTTATGTTTTATTATTAGTGATGTTAATTTCTTACTGTGCCTAATTTAGAAATTAAACTTTAGCATAGGTATGGTTGTATAGGAAAACAGTATATTTGGAGTGCAGTACTATCTGCAGTTTCAGGCATCTACTGGGGGTCTTGGAACAGAGCTCCTGCAGAGAAGGGGCACTACTGTATCTTCAAAGTCCTCAAGAAGAAGAAAGCACAATGAAGACATTTGTGTATAACCAAACTTAAGTAGAAAGGAAACAGAAAAACATTTTTGAACATGTTCCAATTAGAGACTAGTTCTCCTGAATCCTTCTTGGAGAAACCACTAAAGGAAGAACTGAGCTGAACAGAGAAACTGTAGCAAAACTACTAGTGAATGTTGAATGTCTTGTATTATAGGACTTAGAATAAATGTGGAGATTATGGCTACAGAATGGAATGCAAATTTTTAAAAGAAATCATATAAGTTACAAAAACAGTCTCAATACTACCCATTTTTTTAAGCTCAAATGACATCTGCTTCAAGGGAACATCCTTTGTAGGGAGACAGATCTAGCTTCAAATATTAACTTTAATACTTAGTGGTTATGTCAGTTTGGGTTAGTTAACTTCCCTGACTTTCATTTCTTTCCTGTAAATTAGAGCTGATAATATCTTAAATTTCAGTCATTTCAAAAGATATTTATTAAACAAGGCACTATCCCAGGTGCTAGTTATACAACAGTGAATGAAACAGACATGGAACACTCCTTCTACTTGAGGGAAACAGACAAATAAATATGTGAAATATATTGTATGTGAAATGTTAATAAGTGCTATGGAGAAAACCAAACCAAGTGATTGGTGTGTGGAGTGCTGGGGACAGAAGGGCATTGCAATTTCACTTGCCTCAGACCTGTAGGAGGTGAAGAAGTTAGCCACGGGGAAGTGGGAAGATGGCAGAGGGGGTGGGGGCGGGTCACTGCTTTGATTCCCAGCTGCAGTTATAATTACTGTTGTGTCTCTTGTAATTACCCACATTAATTTCCCTGAAGCTGGACTTCTACACCTTCAGACCAAGGTCTTCTAGTGGAATACCTCCCTGTTTCCATTCTATAACTTGGCCACAAACAGCCCTGATTGAGCTCTCAGTTTCTTACAAAGGCCCTGGATATATCAGTATTGTATTTGGCATGCTCTTAATTACAGCCCTTTCTCCCCATTCCCCTCATGACTGATGCAAGGTGGTGAATGGCTGGGCTGGAGGGCAATCATAAGCAACACCATCCTATGCTGAACTCAGTTATCACTTGTCACATCTCCCGATGCCCCGTCATTTTCTCCAGGCTAAACTTCTGTACCTCATATTCTTCCCTTAAGGTGAATTCCTTCCATATCCAGACCTCTGCCCAGGGAGTTAAGTGGTAACTTGTTTCCTGATAGCTTAGAGATATTATTAGTACAGAGGATTTCACCATTAATCCTCATCTTGTCCTGTTTTTGTTCTTATTCATTCATTCACTTATACAGTAGCATTGCTTTTTAGCATCTGCTATGTGTCAAACTTTGATGGATACTGGATATATAGTAGGGAATGAAACAGACATGGCTCCTGCCTTCATAGTGTACAAAGGTCTCTTCGTGTTCTTATACAATAGGCCTTCCCTACATTTACCTTACTCGACAAGAAATATTTAATAGGTACGTTGCTTAGGCTGCCTTATCTTTGCAAACTCTGTAACTTGTAGAACATGTATTTGGACCTGATGACTGTATCTAATCAATTATCTCTGTGATTTGTAAGGTCCTTCAGCATCAACATTTGTGATTTTAGAATTTGTTTGATATGTATGAAGTGAACTCAATTTGACTTAAATTTGTTGCATTATAACTGAATGTAATCTTAATAAAACTAGGGGTTCCCATATAGCTTAGGCATTATACAGTAACTGTATTCAAACAAACACAAGCTTAAGAGTCAAGAATTCTTGAAGAGAAAATTAAAGTTTTTTTTTAAGGGCATGAAAATGGGTCTACTTTACAACTTAAAGCAAAATGTTTCCAAGTTCTCTGTTGCCATCCATTTCTTATCCCCTTCCACATACTTCAGCAACTTCAGAACTGTCTTCTTTTTGTTCATCCACCAAGTCAGGTACTACTACATCTGTGCCTCACTTATATTTCATTGCTCACCTCCCATTCCCTTTACCCCCAGGTCCCCCCACATTGCTTGTCTATCGTGAAAGTCACCTTAAGTTCTTTGGCTTATTTGTTTTCTTTTACTTCATTCATTACGTGGATTTTCTGCAATAGTGGTTCTTAAACATTGCAGATGCTTGACTCAGCAAGCATCAGAATCATCAGGAAGCCTTATTAAAACACAAATATTAATAGCTGGGCCTTACCTCCAGAGTTTCTGATACAGGAGGTCTGGATTGGGGCTCAAGAATTTACATAAGTTCCCAGGTAATACTGATGCCGCTGTTCCATGGACTACATTTGGGAGATGCTTCTCTACAATATAGCATCTGGGAGCTGTCGTAGCAAACAAGAAAGCTATCTATGGGTAGAAGCCTTTGTTACACATTATACATACATAATGTTACCTGATTCCTTATATGTTAATATAAAGCTTATGAATTTAATGAATCATTTTCCATCACCATATTTAAAATTCTGTAGGTAGGGATGCATATTTGGATAGGCTCTGCTGTGAGCAAGAAGAGTAAAGGAAATAATATTTATTGCTTGCTTGTTTATTCAGGAGACAGTAGAGTATGGTTGTTAGGAGGGTTGTATGTCCAGTCCCTCTGGGATTCAGTCTTGGCCCAGCAGGATTTCTGGGAGACCCTGGGAAAGTTATTCTTTTGTGTCTCAGTTTCTTACTTTTAAAATGAAGATAATGCAAGTAACCACCTCATAGTGTTGTGGTGAGGCCCAAATGATTTAATACATTTAAAGCCCTTGAACAATGCCTGGGGTGTTGTGTGTACTCTGACGTTACCTGTTATTGTTATCAGGGAGTTGTTGGGTGTTTTCTACCTGTTATCTCATTATAATGCCAAAGCAGTCCTAAAAGGTTAAGTACCCCTATTATTCTCATTGTGGGGAGTGAAGAAACAGAAGTTCAGAAAGCTTAAATAACTGATCAAAGTCTTCCACCTAGTAACAATCTCTGGTCTTTGTATTTCACCAGTATTTTCTCATAGGAATCATTTTCTTCTCTAATAAAAATGGTATAGGGAAGTGATACCATTCAAAAGCGTATTTCAATGTGACTTGATCAATATGGTTTGTGGATATTATAATCTAATATTATTATGTCTACTTTAAAATGTATTAAAGACAAATAATGGAGGCAAGAATAGGTAGAATAGCAGCTGTATAACCTACTAATGAGTATCTAACAATTGCAGAGTACCCATCACATAAGAGATGTTTAATAAATATTTGTTGCACTATTGGAATGAGTGTGATTTCAAATTGAAATTACCTAAAATTAAAGATCATAATATCCAGAGTTAGTGAGATTATGGAAAAACAGGCATTGTTATACTACTCTGGGATTTTTGGAAGTCGATTTGGCATTACTCAACAATTTTTTAATTTATATTTCCTTTGGTCCAGAGAATCTGTGTGTCTATCCTAGGAAATACTTTTGTGCCCATGAAATATATGTACAATGATGTTCAAATATAGCACTGTGTAACTGTGAAAAATTAGAAACCTAAATGTTCATAAATGGAATTATTTACTAAATTGTTAGTCACCTATTTTATTGTCAGTGCATAAGGGTTAAAAAGAATGAGGGAAAGCAATACATGTTGAGATGAAAGATCTTCAGGATAAGTTCTTCAGCTATACTTAAAAACGCTCTACTAATGATAATAGTTGCTAAAATGTACATCAGTAAAGTTTCATGAGTCTTTTTTTTATTCACAGGAATGAAACTCTAAATTCATGAGTCTTAAAACATGTCTATGCTGGTAATTAGCAGTTGTTTTAAAAAATTTCCAAAGTCATCATTCTTACTAAAAATTTTATTGACTTGTAATGCTGTGGATTCCCAGAACATTTCCTGTGAATAGTAAAAGAGCTGAATCGGTATCTGAGTGGAAAGCACATGACACTAAAATTCTTATAGCAGTGGAGTAGTACATAGCCAAAGGAGTTTGCTTTAGGACTGTTACATCATTTTATGCTTGATGTGTATCATGTAGATATAACAGTACACAAATAAACAAGCAGAAGCACCATTACACAAAAGGAGAAAACAAAGAAACAGTGTTTTTCTCCTCCAAAGGGACAGTTATCTCAAGGTTCAGTGGGAGACAGTATTAGATGTGGATGGGAGAAGAGAAAGTTATTCTCAAGGCTTTTTTGTTTCTGTTTGAGGAATGTAGGGTGGTGTATTAGTTTCCTAGGCTGCTGTAGCGAAGTACTACAAAGTGGGGGGCTTAAGCCTACAGAAATTTTTTCCTTCACAGTTTGTAGGCTAAACTTCCAAAATCAAGCTGTTGGCAGAGCCATGCTCCCTCTGAAGCCTCTCTGGGGGATTTCTTCATTGCCTCTTCCAGCCTCTGGTAACCCCAGGCTTTCCACAGCTATAGATGCGTCACTCCAATCTCTGCCTCCATTTTACATGACTGTTTTCTCCCTGTGTGTGTCTGTCTCCTCTTCTAGTAAGGACACCAGTCATACTAGATTAGGGCCCACCTTAATTGTAATTGACCTTGCAAAATGACCCCTTCTCTAAGTAATTTTTTGTTCCCCCAGACTTTACCAGTCAAGCCTAACAACGAGTCTTAACTAGCTTCTCTGCAGGACTCACTGTCTATCACCAACAATTGATTCTTGAACCAGACCACCTGAAGACCCTGGTGATATCTGTAAATTGGCCCTGCTGCATCCATAATGGGCATTTAATAACTGTACTAAGGGTTTAAAACTACTTTTTCATCAATCTCCAAAATCTCTCTTCAAGGGAGATATTACTATGCTCGTTATACTGATGAGGAAAGGGAGGTTTTGAAAATCTAAAACTTCCTTGGCAAAAGCTGTGATTGAAACCTGTGTTGGCTGGACTCTCCGGCTTAAGTTCTTAAACCCTTGGCCATGGATTTTCAACCTTGGCTTTGCATCAAAACTACCTAAACTTTTTTTTTTTAAAAAAACGCCAAGACCCTAACTCACACTTACTGAGTCAGTCTTGTGAGGGCAGGTTTGGGGCATGGCAGTCAAGAACCACTGCTGCCATGCTCCTACTACAGCGAGGGACAGACGCTACAACACCCTACGCAGAGCTCCACAATTGACAACTGTTAATTTTTACCTTTGGATCTTGTCATACACTCAGTTTTGAATATAACTGTGTTACTGTCCAGCTTACATTTCTTATTTCTTCATATTTCCCAAAAGAATGTCATGAAAGACTTGGTCAAATTCCTTGGAATTCTCTTTTATCATTATCAAATAATAGGGGAAGCTTGCTGAAATGTTTTCCATGGGGAGCAAATTTCTAGCTACACCACTACCAGAAACACATAGAGAGCACAGAAGTTCTCTAATATATAGTGTGAAAAAAGCTCAACATTCCAGGGTGGCACTGGCTTAAAATCATATATTAGCGAGGAGAGAGGCCTTCACTTTGTGAATGATACTAAGCAAGTCACTTCATCTTTCCATGTGGGTAGATAGAGGATTTCTCAATCCTAAAAGCTTATGAATAATGTATTTCCCTTATCCACCTTGTCTTCCAAACCCAAATCTCTAATATTAAAAAAAAAATCCTTCTCTCACAAAAAAAATCCTCAATATTCACTAGTTCCAAATGGCTTCTCCCAGCAAACAGGCCATGGGACAGTAACAGATACCAGGCCTAGCTGAATAAACACATTATTGCAAAATGTAGAGACATCACTTATCATAATGGATGTAACTGCACTGTTTCAGACTTCTAAAACAAGCATCTTTTCCCCCACAAAAGATAGTTTCCATTGCCACAGTTCTGATGCTTTTCATTTAACCATGACATTAAGGCCACCTTCAGCACTTCTTTGAGTCTGTGTTCTACCTTCTACCCTTGTAACAGCTTTTGTTTGCAGGAAAAGAAAACTCTTATGGTGGTTGCTGTTTGTAATTGCAGTCTTAATATTCTAAGCAGATTTTACATTTGCCATTGAGTCACAACTCCTATCTCTAATTTCTTAAAGAAAAAGGACTCTCCAGCGTATGCTGCCTGTAAGACAGCAGCCATAGGAATGCAATTTTTCTGTAAATGCCTCCTTCTTATGAGAAAACCATAGCTCTAGTTTATTATTTATTTTAAAGGAGTCAGTGTGAATTCAAGTTAATTCCTATCCTGCTATCATTTGCTTAAAGACCTTTTGCAATGGCTCTTATGTAAGAAGAAATGCAGGAGTTGCTTTGATGAGATTTATTTAAAGAAACCAGTAAGTACAAGACACACCTGAATAGCAACATCAATTGCGAATGGGGAAACAGGAGCTATGAACGCATGATTTCATCTAGGTTGACAGAGAGAGGACTCATAAGTCAAATAGGTCCTACATAGGCAGGCTCCAGGCTACTTCGTTGGCCCCACTTCTTACCATTGCCTCCTCCTTCGCTGTCCTCCAGCCACAGTGACTTCTTTCCTGGTCCTTGAACTTGCCAAACACATCCCCATTCTCAGGGTCTTTGTCTTTGGGAGACTCTCTGCCTGAAACTCTTTTCCCAGTCACAGGACTGGTTCATACTCATCCTTCAAATCTCTGTTCAAGTGTCTGTTCAATTTACTCTAGGTGGTCTTTCCTGGCCACTCTAAAATAGCACACCCCCTCCTCACTTTCTACTCCTTTTCTTTGTATTATGTACATGGCAGCATAAAATCATGCATCTGCTCAGTGACAATTACACACCCGGCACATTATGCATTTCAAGCTTTTGTCGTTCACCTAGTATCATTGGGGGGCCTACAGCCTGGCACCTAGTAGGCGCTAAGTAACTGAGTCAATAAATGACGCTTTTGGGAACGGTGAAAATCGTTTCTCCTCATTCGGTAGGCCTTGTTGCCAACCCGCTGGCAGCTGGGCGCTTCATCTCACCCTCACCCCTTTCCAGCAGAGGTGCCTGATTGGAGTCAGGCGCTTGGGATTGCCTTGCCTCCAAACAGTGCGTGTCAGCGTGTTGCCTCGGCCTCTGGAGCCACTTCCCCTCGGCCTAGCAGCCTGGATTGGGGAAGCACAGGTCTGCAGTACCCGGAATGTGGAAGCGAAAGCAGAAAGGAGACAACGGTGTGCGGGAGGGGAGTCTCCGTGCCGAGGCAGCCCGGCCTCCCCCGGTGCCAGGCTGTGCGCAAAGGGCGCTGGCCAGGCTGACTCATTCCCAGTCGCTTCCTCAGCGGGCGGCGGCCACACACACGCCCACCTGGGGAGGTCCGGGCCCAGCGTCGGCACCTAGCCCCTGGGGAGCCCCCGGGCTTAGCGAGGAGCGGCCACCTCAACTTCCCTGCGCGCTCCTGCCCGGGGGCAGTCCCGGGACTCTCCGAGCGCGCCGGCCGGCCTCCCGCGAGGCCTCCGCCCTGCGTGGCCCACCCCTGCTCGCTCCGCTGCGCGGGCGGAGCGGCGCACGCGCAGTGCGGGACGCGCGCCCGGCTCCGGCCGCAGCCCACGCCCGGCTCTGTCCTTCGCCTGCAGGACGCCCGGCCGTAGGCCAACCCCGAGGCTGAGTCGGACGCAAATAGGGCGCCCGAGCCGGTGTCGCCTCCGGCGCCGAGAAGACCGTGTGGCCCCAGAGAGGGTGGAGACCGCGGCTGTGACGGGCTTCCCGGCTGCCCGAAGTGGGAGTGGTGTGGGCTGCAGGAAGGAGAGAGGAAGAGGAGCAGAAGGGGGCAGCAGCGGCCGCCGCTAACGGCCTCCCTGGGCGCTGACAGGCTGGGCCGGCACCCGGCTTGCTCGCGGGTTCGCGCCGCCGCCTGGGCCCCGCGGCCCCTCGGGCCCCCGGCCTCGGGCTTGCGGCGCGCGTCGGGGCGGAGGGCTGCCGCGGCGCGGGGAGAGGCCTGGTCCCCGCCTCCAAGGGATGTGAGTGGGGAGCCCAGCCCGCACGGGAGGGCCCCCGAGGGCCCAGCCTGGCGGACGCTCGGACCCGGGTCGGCTCCGGGGCTTCGCGGACCTTGGCCCGCCGGAGGCCTCGGGTAGGAGCAGCTCCTGCGTGCTTGACGGTGCTCCCTCGTCGCCCCATCAGTGCAGCAGGTGGGTTTTGTCGCTGCCTGGCCTCCGGGTGGGGGGCAGCAGTTGTCTCTACACCCTTGCCACCTCCCGATCCCGCCTTCCCTCTGCCAGTGGCAGTAAACTTTTCAGCTGGAAAATCTTCCTGTTTAAGACAGTACCTAGAACGAATGTCTTGCTGTAGATGTTTGCATCTGTGTATGCCTTATAATCCCTCCACCCCCTTATGCCTGTTAAAAATTTTGTAGACGTCTAAACAGCCTAGAAAGGAGCATCTATTTCCCTTGGATTTCTGCGGTGGTAACTGCTGCTGCTTTTTTTAGGTTTCGGAAGCAGGCAACGGGAACAAGATGTGAATTGTCTGTCTTCTGCCGAAAAAGAGGCCCTTCCTCCCCCTCCCGCGACGGTGGGTATGTGATCGGGCGGCTTGTCCTTTATCGCAGTGGTGAAGGCGCGGGTGTCGCGAGCTGAGCGCGTGCGTAGGAAGGCTGGAAGCGTGTGTGGACAGGCAGGGCTCATTGTTGCTTACTTCTCTGAAAATGGCAGGGCTGAACTTTTAATGTTGGTCAGAGAGTAATTTTGGAGTGCTTATTGTTGCTCTTGGATCCTTTCAGAAACATTTCTCGTGGGTTTTACAAATAACATGGCTATGTAGAGGAAAGTAAAATGTTGTCCGTTACCCTCTCTCCTTAAGAGGCCAGAGATTCTTAAATCTTTCAAAGAGAAATGTTTCCAAGTAATAAGAGATACCTTTTGAGAAAACACGTTAGCTGTTCTTGCTGGGGTTTCTGCTGCCACATTGAATGCTTCCTGGATGGGTTTATCTGCCTAAGCTTGCTGTGTCAGTTGAATTTACCCAGTTTGCTTTCCGGTGATTATTAATGTCTGGAGAAACTCCTTTTCTCTGAATGAAAGGGTAGGAGTGGCTGAGTATGTCATAGAGGGACGGCGAAATGTGAAGAAGGAAACTGGTAGTGGAAATAGGGTCATGATGATTGCTTTTGGTTTCATAATAGGTTTGTACAAGTGAGTTGTTGGGCTACTGCAAATACAGGATGAGTATCCCTTATCCGAAATGGTTGGGACCAGAAGTGTTTCGCATTTTTTTTTTGGATTTTGCAATATTTCCATACATAATGAGATATCTTGGGGATGGAACCCAAGTCTAAACAGGAATTCATTTATTTCATATACATCGTATACACATAGCCTGAAAGTAATTTTCTGCGATATTTTTAGTAATGTGCATGAAACAAAATTTGTGTTAAGTACTTATGTGTGGAGTTTTCCACTTGTGGTGTCATTTTGGTGCTCAAAAGGTGTCAGATTTTGGAGCATTGCGGATTTTCGATTTTCGGATTAGGGGTGCTCAGTCTGTATTCTGACATAACACCCAACAGATTTGGAGATGAATAATCAACTTTTGGCCTCCCTTTCCCCATCTCCCTCACTTTTTAACCACTTTGAGAATCACTTGCTTGTATGTGCACTTATCTATTGGTGTGTAACATGTCTACAAACTAGATGTGTACATCACTTGCCTTAATAGTACATGTATTCGCCTGTACAGGAAAGCTGCAATACTGGCTGACTAGATAAACACATCATGCTTGTTTTTGCTCTGAATGTGCTGTATTTGCAGTTTATAGTATGTTTTAGGGACTAGTTAAGGAATAGCTTGTTTCTTTAGTGCCTGTAGTGATTTGAGACATGTGTGTTATGTATGGTAAGGGAACATGATATCTTTTCTCTACACCTGGCTATTGCTCAAAAGTGGGTTGCTTTTGAGACAGAATAGGAAAGAACATTGGCTTTGAAGTGAGATCTGGGTTTGAATCCTGATGTTCTTGCAATCTAAGAGTTGTATTATATAAAATATCTTTGAACCTTACTTTTCTTGTAAGATCATTGTGAGGATTGAACAAGATGCACGCAAACTAGTAAACTGCTTGGCTCTTATAAAAGTCTTGGCTATTATTATGGCTGGGAGGGCAGAAGAGATTGAGAGAAGGGCAGAATGACTCCACATAAGGTGATCTTCCAGTGACCAATGTTTCTTCCTATTCAGTATAGGGAGAAAAAGGACTTTTAGGTCTTGAACTGGCTAAAGGGTCTTATAGCTTTTCTATCTCCTTAAACCCCCATTGTGCTGTTCCTCCAAACTGTTGTGCTGCCCTCTTGTGGTTAACTGTGCTAAGAACTTTGTTTTGCTCCTCCCCCATTACTTTTTTCTTCCCCTTTTAGGCTCCTTCTCTTAGCTTCCAGTTTCCTAAACTGTGTGCTGAGGTGACCAGAGCCCCTTGGGCTTAAACTATTAGTTTGAGGTAGTTTACAGTTTTAACATTGGATACCTCCATCCCTTTCTACAATATCATGTCTTTGTAAAGCTGCATCTTCAGAGGTTGCTCAGCCTAAAAGCAACTACTGTGTGAAAATGTATGTGGAACAGGAAATGAGGGTGTGGTAGTATCCAGTTTGATTCCAAGATGTCATAAGTAGTACAGTGCCCAAGAGACACTAAGTTGTAAGGATATTAATACTTACTAAGTTGTTTGAATCTGCCTACTTAAGTATTTCTTTTGGCCTAGAGGTGTCATGAAAAAATTGCTAACACTCCAAGGGCTTCTCCATATGGAGGCAGTTTAGGAACTTCTGCCTTAGCTTTTGGTTGCTTTTGTGATAAAATTATTCATACAAAGCTGGTATCAACTGATCATGGTTTAATATATTATTTCTTCTCCTATTTAGTATCTTTATAATTTCTGTCCAGTTCTTTCCTTTTAAAACTAATCTTACTTGTCATTCCACTGACTTCCTGGTTTTTCCAATGCTGGTCTTCTGCTCTTGTTTCTGCTCCTCTCCTTAAACTCAGCTTGCTCCAAATGAAAAGCATCATTTTATATCCCTTAATTTCCTTCTCTCGTGATCATGTAAGCTTTACATTAGGCCTCATCTTTACCGCTTTCATTTACCTTTTATTAGCCTATTCAACATGTGCATATTTCTTTTGTCTCTCATATCTCTGTTTTCTTTCCTTTACCACCTGAACCTCAGGACTCATTTCCTGAGCCTGAATATTGAAAGTGATATCAACCTCTCAGAATCCAGTGTCTCTGCCTTCTATTTATCCTCAATAGAGATGTCACTCTAATATTCCTTATAGTAGTATTCCCCTGCCCCCAAATCTTCAGTGGCTTATTATTTTCCATCTATTAAATTTTCCTGGCTGTCAGTATACTCTTAGTATCAATTGATGCCCTATTTATTCAGTCTTTTGTCTAGGGCTTCTGAACAAGTATTCTTTGCTATAGTCTTTTAAGCTGATTGCCACACTTTCCAATAACTAACAAGCTGTGCTTATTTTATACTTTAACTTTTGCCCATGTTCTCCCTCCTTCTTTTTTAATCTTTAGATTTCTGTAGCTCTTTTGTCTTAGAACATCTTCACATAGTTTAATTATATGCCACGCTTGGTGGTTTGATAGTTATTTTCCTAGTGTTAGCATGTCTTTTCAAGTTGTGTATGCTTTGAGGAACATACCTAAGATTCACTGCCATGTAAGTTGTATTTAACTCAGGCTAGTTTTGAGCCTGGGGCCTTGTGAAGCAAAACCCTGCAGTTGGTTTGTGAAAATCTTGTTGGTGCTCTTATTGTTACAATTAATATTGACAATTTAATTCTAAAAATATGGATTGCATTACATATAACTCACACACAGAAAACAATAAAAAAAAATTAGAAAGGGTCATTTGTTTTAATAAAACTTTGTGGCCCCAAGGGAAAAAAATTTTTTTTTCTAGTGTGATAGGCAGTCAATGTGTTAAAAAAATATGTACACATTAGCATTCAATAAATACATGTTGATTGTTTATTAAAAAGAAATTTTAGTCCATCACCAAACATTTATTAATATCTACAATGTAAAAGTTACTTTGCTATGTCCAAAAGAGATATAAAAAATTTAAAATAGCTTCCTTTCCTTGAGGACTTACGGTATAATTGGACAGATAAATAATGAAAGTTACAGATATTTGAGATCATTTAGAGTTGACATGTGCAGAGAAGGCTCCAGAGAGAAGGTAGAATCAAAACTAGGCAGTATTTGATTTTTGCATAAGAGGAAAGAACTTGGGTAGGAGGTAAACAAAGGCAAAATATACTTGATATGTTCAGAGAATAGTACATAAGACAACTTTGACTGAAATGAAAGTTTGTGTGACAGAGTAGTAAGAAGTCAAGTTAAAAATGTAGATTGGAATTAGATTATGGATGGCTTTAAGTGCTAGGATGGGAAGAATGTACTTAAAATTTTTAAAACATTTTTAATTTTATAATTTTTAAAAATTTTTAATTATAGGTACATAATAATAGTTATATATCTTTATAGGGTACATGTGATGTTTTGATACAGGCATACAACGTGAATTAATCAGATTACAGCAATTGGGGTATCCATTACCTCAGGTATTTATCATTTCCGTGTGTTAGGAGCATCCCAGTTCCACTTTTTAAGTTATTTTAAAGAATACCCTAGCTTATTGTTGATTATAGTCACTTTGTTGTGCTATCAAATATTGTTCATTCTGTCTAACTATCTAATTGTATTTTTGCACCCATTAACCATTCCCTTTTATCCTTCCCTCACTGCTACCCTTCCGAGCCTCTGGTAATCATCATTCTACTGTCTGTCTCCATGGGATCAATTGTTTTTAATATTTAGCCCCCATATATGAGTGAGAACATGGGAGGTTTGTCTTTCGGTGCTTGGCTTATTTCACTTAACATAGTGTTCTTCAGTTCCCTCCATGTTGTTGCCAATGGCAAGATTTCATTTTTTTTTTTTTGTGACTATATATTCGATTTTGTATATGTACTATGAATTCTTATTCCTTGTGTTGATGGACACTTAGGTTGATTCCAGATCTTGGCTATTGTGAATAGTGCTGCAGTAAACGGGGGAGTGCAGTTATCTTTTCAGTATACTGAATTCCCATCCTTTGGACATAGACCCTGCACTGGCATTGCTGGGTCATATAGTAGTTATATTTCAGTTTTTTGAGGAACTTCCATACTGTTTTCCATAGTGGTTGTGTTAATTATTAATTTACATTCCCACTAACAGTGTATGAGGGTTCCCCTTTCTCCACATTCTCTCCAGCATTCACTATTGCCTGTCTTTTTGAGAAAATTCATTTTAATTGGAGTGAGATGATGTCTCATTGTAGTTTTGATTTGCATTTCTCTGATGGCTAATGATGTTGAGCATTTTTTCATATATCTGTTGGCCATTTGTAGTCTTCTTTTGAGAAATGTCTGTTTAGATCCTTTGCTCATTTTTTAATTGGATTATTTGATTGTTTTTTTCTAATGAGTTTGTTGGAGCTCCTTATATATAGTCTGTTACTTCTTTTTTTGTTTTTTCCTTTGCCATGAGCTGCTTTTCCTGGCAGATATAGTCTAGTTATTAATCCCTAGTCAGACCGGGAGTTTGCAAATATTTTTTCCCATTCTGTGGGTTGTCTCTTCACTTTGTTGATTATTTCTTTTGTTGTGTAGAAGGTTTTTAGCTTGATATGATCCCATTGGTCCAATTTTGCTTTTGTTGCTTGTGCTTTGGGGGCATTACTCAAGAAGGCCTTGCCCAGACCAATATCCTGAAGTGTTTCACCAATGTTTTCTTTTAGTAGTTTCAGGTCTTAGATTTAAGTCTTTATTTAATCCATTTTGATTTGATTTTTGTCTATGATGAGAGATAAGGGTCTAGTTTCATTCTTCTGTATATGAATATCCGGTTTTCCCAGCACCAATTATTGAAGAGATTGTCTTTTACCCACTATATATTCTTGGTACCTTTGTCAAATATAGATTCACTATAGATGTGTGGATTTACTTCTGGGTTATGTATTCTGTTCCATTAGTGTCTGTGTCTGTTTTTATGCCAGTACCATGCTTTTTCGTTACTATAGCTCTATAGTGTAATTCGAAGTCAGGTAATATGATTCTTCCAGTTTTATTCTTTTTGTTCAGAATGGCTTTGACTATTCTGGGTCTTTTTTGCTTCCATATAAATTTTAGGATTATTTTTTCTATTTTGGTGAAGAATGTTATTGGTATTTTAATGGGGATTGCATTGAATCTGTAGATTGCTTTGGGTAGTATAGATATTTTAACAATGCTGATTCTTCCAATCCATGAGCATGGAGTATCTTCACATTTTTTTTGTCTCTTTTTCAACTTATTTCATCAATGTTTTATAGTTTGCATTGTAGAGATCTTTCACTTCTTTGGTTAAGTTTATTCCTAGGTATTTTATTTTATTTGTAGCTATTGTCAATGGGATTGCTTTCTTGCTTTCTTTTTTGGATTGTTTACTCTTGGCATATAGAAATGCTACTGATTTTAAAGTTGTATCCTGCAACTTTACTGAATTTGTTTATTCTAATAGTTTTGGGGCAGAGTCTTTAGGTTTCTCTAGATATAACATCATATCATCTGCAAACGATAATTTGACTTCTTCCTTTCCAATTTGGATGCCTTTTATTTCTTTCGTCTGATTGCTCTAGCTAGAACTTCCAGTGCTATATTGAATAGCAGTGGTGAAAGTGCGCATCCTTGTCTTATTCCAGGTCCTAGAGGAAAGTTTTCAGTTTTTTCCCATTCAGTATAATACTAGCTGTGGGTCTGTCATATATGGCTTTTTCATGTGGGATCACTGTCCTTTTACTTTGTTTTGTGGGAGCTCTTTCTATACTAAGGAAAATTGCTCTGAGTTTGTGAGACGAGTTATAAATATTTCCCTAGGTTGCCTTTCTATCGTTTTGATTCTGTTTGTAGTGTGATTTTTTTTGTCATGCATACATGACAAAAAATTTTTGGTTTTTGTTCTGTTGTTCTTCTTAATCATCCCTTTATTATTTCTCGTCTTTTTAGTTATGTTTAGATAGGTCCCTTCTCAACTCTGAAATTATACTTTGAAACTCTCCGGTGTTTTGTTGATCGAAAAGCCTTAAAATTTTTGAAATGGGAAAGAACTTGCTAAAATAATTATTTTAGGAAAATTAAGGTTGCACCAGTGCTAGGTATAGTATGAATTGGAAAGAGAGGTGATAGAGAAATGTCACAAAATGATCTTGGCCTGAAGTGATGAAGACTTGGACTTAGTGGGAATAAATCATATTGGGGAGATGTCACAAGACTTTGTTATAGACTGAATAAGAAGGTAGAATGGGGGGAGAATAATAATAATTAAAGATGACTTTGAAGTTTTGATTCTCAGTGACAGAGGGAATCAAAAATGTTGGACATTTCCAACAATTTCTTTCATGTGTATGTGTGCGTATTTTTTTTTTTTTTTTGAGAGAGAGGATCTTGCTCTGTTGCCCAGGCTGGAGTGCAGTGGCACAATCACAGCTCACTGCAGCCTTAAACTCCTGGGCTCAGGACATCCTCCTACCTCAGCCTCCCAAAGTGCTGGGATTAGGGATTACAGGCTTGAGTCACCACACCCGGCCTTCTTTGGTATGTTTTAAATCCATTCACTTTAGTTATTCCTATACCAAAAAATCTGGCACATATGAACATCCCTACCGAACCTGACATCTAAACGGAAAGCAACAAAGGAAATAAAAGACTGATAAACTTGACTGCATAATAGTATAAACACCACAAAGTTTTTTTTAAAAATAAGAAAATGGAAAAAATATTAATAGGCATTTCACAAAAGAAATGAAAACATGGTTAATATCATTAATGATCAGAGAAAAGTAAACTAAAATGAGATATTGTTTCTTCCTTTTCAGACTGATAAAGAATAAGAAGATTGGTAATATCCAGTATTGGCAAGGATAAGAGAATAACAAGAATATCTAAGAATTTTTAAAAGCACAAGAGTAGTCTAAGAATCCTATGGAACACCATTTAAAATAATGAAAAGAAAATTTTAATGACATTTAAGGGGTATGATAAAAACGAGTATATTTAGCCAGTAGAATACGAAGAAGACATTAAAAATGTTTGTTGGCTTATATTATATCCTTAGCATTATAAACTGTGCATAGCACAAAATGGACACTGAATAAGTATTTGTTGAATGATTATATTAATGATTTATTTAATTATTGATTGGTTGAGTACTGATCTGTTGAGTGTATAGATGGGTGGGTGACTTAGAGACCACTGAATGACCCTTTAGGAGAGTGACTGAGTGACCTACAGGCCAATAAGCTAAGTAAGTGATCAACCAATAGAGTAACCAACTGATCAAATGAGTAACTGACCAAGTGAGTTGGGTGACCCTTTCAATAAGTCTTGGAATGAATAACTGACAAAATGAGTGAGTGACTGACAAAATAAATGACTGAGTAGATGAGTAAGTAATTAAGTGATTGCACGACTTCAGCAGTGATGGAACCAAAAAAAAACGTAAGCCCCCAGATGACTAAATGGACCCCCTCTTGGTCAACGGGACCCCAGAAAAAGCCCTAAAGCTGAGTTGCTGGCCATGAGAAGGGAGGTCAACTTCACATGTGTGAGGGGATGAGATGAGTAGGAAAAGCCTGAAGAAGAGCTAACGGCAATACTTTTTAGAACGTATTTATAAACACTTGAAAATGTTTAGTTTGAAGGAATAAGATTCAAACGTAAAGAGAAGTATAACCTAAAAATCAAAGGCATATTTATACTCATTGCAGAGATTGTTTCCCAGCGAATAGTTACACCAACTTTGAAATAATTTTTAGACTTAGTTATGCCTACTTTTGGGAGATTTTTTTTTTCTTTTTAAATTTTTAAGCATATGTTTCATCACGGCCGATTTTTATAAAGGTTCCATATGTGCTCACAAAAGCATACTTTGGTGGAAGTTTTTAATGTCTGTCATTTCTCCAGTGGATTTAAAAAAATCAGTTTGTGGAGTTCTTTGTGTATTGGAGCTATCAATTCCTTGTTTGATATGTATTGATATATTTGTGTATATATCAAGTAAAAACTTCATAACGGAGATGGTTGGAGTATGTATATGTATCAAGTAAGAACTTGGCAAGGGATTGATTGGTTTGTAAGTGAAAGGTGCCCTCACGGGCAAGTTCTTTCCTATATCTTGGAATTAGCTCTGGCGCTGGAAGGGGCATTCTTACAGAGTCAGCAAGGCTTAAAGAGGTCAAAACATCAAAAATACAAAAAAAAAAAGAAAACACATGGTTAATACAGTGTGTAGAAATGTATTGGTTATGTTTATTTTGTGATGTGTCGTATGATATTGGTAAATATACTTATTAAGTTCTGTAATTTTTTTTGTAGAATCCTAAGGATTTTCTATGATACATAGTCATGTTGTCTGCAAATACAAAGTTTTATTTCTTTTCGATGTCCAGGTTTTTTCTTACTAAATTCTGTTCTGTTTGCCTGTTTGTCCATTTTTGTGCCAGTATCTCCCTGACGTTATTATTCTATAGTGAATCTCAATGTCTGACAGTGTAAATTCTTAGTTTGTGCTTCAAGATTGTTTTGGGTATTCTAAGTCTTTTGTTTTTCATATAGATTTTAGGATCAGTTTGTAAATTTCCACTAAATAAACTTACAGGATTTTAATTGGGATTATTTCAAATTTGTAGAGCAATTTGGAGAAGAATTGACATCTGAACAATACTGAACTTTCCTGTATTCTTATATTAATATCTTATATCAACGTTTCTGTCCCTCCCTTATTTAGCTACCTTTACTTTTCATAGAAATGTTTTATGGTTTTTATTGCAGATATTTCAATAGATTTATCCCTAGTTATTTGATTTTTTGTTACTATTGTAAATGATACTGTTTTAAAATCTTCATGTTTAAATTGTTTTCTTCTGATATACAGAAATACAATTGATTTTTTTTTTTTTTTTTTTTTTTTGAGACAGAGTCTCACGCTGTTGCCCGTGCTAGAGTGCCATGGTGTCAGCCTAGCTCACAGCAACCTCAAACTCCTGGGCTCAAGTGATCCTCCTGCCTCAGCCTCTCGAGTAGCTGGGAATACAGGCATGTACCACCATGCTTGGCTAATTTTTTTATATATACATTTAGTTGTCCAACTATTTCTTTAGGAGAGACAGGGTCTCGCTCTTGCTCAGGCTGGTCTCAAACTCCTGAGCTCAAACCATCCACCCGCCTCGGCCTCCCAGAGTACTAGGATTACAGGCTTGAGCCATTGTGCCCGGCCCAATTGATTTTTGTATGTTGATCTTGCATCCTATAACTTCGTTATTGAGAAGGGGCTTGCTGCCTGATAGAAGCCAATAGTATGGCACTGGGTTTTTGAGGAAAAAAAGTCTTACTGAATGTTGACTTACAAGGAGACAGAAGTCCAATTCAAATCTGTCTCCCTATGCTGACTTTATGGCAGTGTGGCTTCAAGGTCACATGTGGCCCTCCAGATCCCCAAGTGTGGCCCCTCAACCAAATCCAATCTTCACAGAACAAATTTCTTTATTAAAAGGATTTGTTCTGTAAAATTTAGATTCAGTCAAAAGGCTGCACTCAAGGATCCAAAGGGCCACATGTGGCCCCAGGGCCGCAGGTTGCCCACCCTTTAGGAGGTGATTTCTGGGATTAGTAGGTGATTGGTGGAAGGAAAGGGAAGGTCTGGAAAGTCCTCAGGCATGCACAGTTATGCCATCATTCTTTCTCATGGATTGCACGTGCAAATTTGGGCAGGGGGTTAATATGAAATGTGCAGTGGAAATTTGGGCGGTGATGCAGCAAGTTTGCTCTGTGCAGACTCCAGTTGGCCATGTTGGTTTCAACTGATTTCAGCCAGTTTTGTTTTTTTTTAATCCCATAAGCAGGAGTTTCAACAGTTTAGTAAGTTTTTTATCTGCCATCCTGTAGGCTCAAGAATTTCTGCTAGTCTCTGATTTCTTTAACATTTTGGGGCACAGTTTCAACTTTGCTAAATGTACTTTAGTACATGGTAGATTCTTTCAGATTTCTTCCATACACAGATATGTCTGTGAATAGTGACAGTTTTACTTATCTTTTCTAATGGTACCTTTTATTTCATTTTTTTTGTCTTATTGCAGTGGATAATTCAGTTATCCAGAATTTATACTACAGTGTTGAATAAAAGTTATGATTCTAGACATGCTTGTTAAGTTTTTGAACTCAAGAAGAACAAGATTGGTATTTTACCATTAAGTGTATTAATTCAAGATTTTTTTACAGTTACCTTTTATCAGAATAAGGAATTTTACTTTTATTCCTGGTTTGTTGAGATTTTTTTTAAAAAATCATTGTATTAGTTCATTTGTGTTGCTATAAAGAAAATACAGTGAGGCTGGGTAATTTATAAAGAAAAGAAGTTTATATGGCTCATGGTTTTGCAGACTGTACAGGAAGCATGGTGCTAGCATCTGCTTCTGCTGAGGGTTTCAGGGAACTTCCAATTAAGGTGGAAGGCAAAGGGGGAATAGACATGTCACATGGCAAGAGCAGGAGCAAGAGAGAGGAAGGAGGTGGTGCCAACCTCTTTTAAACAACTAGCTCTCCTGTGAACTAGTAAAGGCAAGAACTCACTCATTACTGTGGGGAAGGATTAATGTGGGATCTGCCGCATGACCCAAACATCTCCCACCAGGCCCCACATTCAACACTGGGGATCAAATTTTGACATGAGATTTGGAAGGGCCAAAAATCCAAACCACATCAATAATGAACCATTGTTGGATTTTATTGGAGGTGGTTTCTGCATTTATTGAAAGAATCATGTTGCTTTTTCTCATTTATACTAATGTGATAAAATATATTGACTGATTTTTTTACAAAAAAATTATTTTTAAAATTTATGAGGCCAGGCGCGGTGGCTCACGCCTGTAATCCTAGCACTCTGGGAGGCCGAGGCAGGCGGATTGCTCAAGGTTAGGAGTTCGAAATCAGCCCGAGCAAGAGTGAGACCCCGTCTCTACTAAAAATAGAAAGAAATTAATTGGCCAACTAAAAATATATAGAAAAAATTAGCCGGGCATGGTGGCGCATGCCTGTAGTCCCAGCTACCCGGGAGGCTGAGGCAGAAGGATTGCTTGAGCCCAGGAGTTTGAGG
>CAUYRT010086838.1:0-26760 GCA_963574885.1 Lepilemur ruficaudatus | reverse complement strand
AAAAACAAACTGCAGCTCTGTGGCTTTTTGGCAGCCCAGCTTCGACTTTCAACAAGGGGTGGGAGGGAGAATTTGAACCCTGTGGTTATCTGCAGTTTAAAACATTTAAACAGGCAGCACAATTCACTATTGCTAGGTCGTGGAAACAACCTAAGTGCCCGCCAATTCATGAGTGGATTATTAAAATTTGGTATATGTTTACAATGGGAATATTACTCAATTTTAAGAAACTACAGTGAGCTAGCACCACTTATATTATCCTGGATTAAGCTTGAACCCATTATTCGAAGTGAGGTGACACAAGACCAGAAGAATGGGCTCCACATGTACTCGCCATCAAATTGGTACTGACTGATTAACATTATGGTGCTCAAATGGTGGTGGTGTTCACTAGGGATTTGGGAGGTGGGGTGTAGACCCACATCTGAGAGATGTGGTGAGCACTGTGGAGGGGAGGGGCATGCTTGAAATGTATTTGGGGATGGGAATTAGGGGTCTCAATAGAGGGAAGGAAATCCTCCTAAACTGATTTATGTGAATAGCTGTACAACTTGGTAAATTTACTAATAACCATTTAATTGTACACTTAAAATGGAGTAAAGGCATGATATGTAAATTACACTTCAATAAAGAAAAAAAAAAACATTTAAACATAGTCTATCCCCCTGCTTGGCACTTAGAGTCCTTTGGTAAGTTTCTCAATCCCACTCCTTCTAAAATAGCAACAAAGACTCTGTGCCTTCCTTCACTGCTTATAGGTATGGAGGTCTGGGGGAGACATCTTGAACCCTGTCCCCTCCTGCACTGGACTGCCCCTGGAATTCCTCCAAAAGGCAGATGAGCCAGTTCTTGGTCCTTGAAAGGGACAAGTAGGGGTGAGGGAGAGGTCCTGTTTAGAGAAAACAGCCCTGCTGGCTACAAGACACAAATGCATTTCAGAAGGAGACACTTCCCTGCCAAGAGCCTAATTTCCTTTCTGGTCCAAACAACAGTCCTCTGGCTACTTTCCTACCACACCACTGATGTGGGAGGAATGAGGAGATGAGAAAGAGGAAAAGGGAAAGGGTGACGATGGGAGTTAGGGCATGGTTTGACAAACAAGCACAAAGTCTGTTTCCAAATGGAGGCAGTGCTGGCAGCTTAGAATTATCTGGGGAAACTGTTTACAGTTCCCTCTTTCAAGAGACACTGCAATGTCAGTCGCCTGAGGCCTCTCTGCCCTAAGGGAGCCCCCAACAACCCATTCTTTGTCCAGCATCCTACACTGTCTCATCGGAGTTCTAGTAAGGTCAGAGTACAAAGTGTGTTAGTTGAAGCAACCCTGGGTCACTCCCTAAAGACAATAACAGTGTCAGCACCGTGTGCTACCTTGGAAGATGCAAGTAGTCCTGGCCTCGACCAAATCAGTGGTGACAAGTATCATCTCCACATGGCATTTAGCTGACAGTAACAGGTTAGACACACTGGGGAAGCTTCAGTTTGAGAAGTGGGGAAGGAACAAAAGGGGCGGAACCCCAAGATTCCCCCTCTCCAGGAGGGCTCCACAGGCAGTGACCTAGGGAGCAACTATTCCTTTGAGAGGGACACTCTGAAACAAGCAGCTCTGTGAGTCTCTGTGGGGAATTTGGGAAACCCCTGGCATTATAGCCATCTAGAGCTCAGCCTGGCTTTCCCAGTAGCTTGGCTTGTAACCTCTCTGCAAAGACAGTGAGCCTGGGCTTCTGGGCTGGTCCAAGGAAGGATCTAGGTTGCTTTCAGCTGCTCAGCACAAAATGGAGAGTAAGTCAGGGAGAATCTGAGGCAGGAGCTTCTGGGGCAGACCTGGCTCAGACCACATGCTCCTGTCTTCAGCCCACAGTGTCCGAAAAGCAACAGAACTTTCCTTCTCTATGAAAGAAGCACTTCTCGAACCGCTTCTGCTCACCAAAATCATCCCCAAGAGAATCAGAAAAGGACTGACCAGCCCCCAGTTTCCCACTGAGCAGAGGCAATAACCGGGACCCTGGCACACCAAGAAACCCCTGGGCAAGGACTTACACCAGAGTTCATAGTAGTAGTTGCAGCACTGAGACTGTCCACAGCAGTGTCCTGTGTCACAGATGTAGCTTTGATTGTTGGTACCCACACAGGCTTCCTTATCCTAAAAAAATATATATCAAAAAGCATTTTAGCATATTAAATTATAGTTTTTAAACACTTTCCTTCTCAGCCCTCTCCTCCTGGTCATTTGCCCACCTGTCTGCTCACCCCCAAAACAGTCTCTACCAGTGTTTATTCCATTAAGAGAAAAAAATTTTAGAAGAATCACACAATGACAGCAGAGTTTAGGAAAAAATATATGGTTTATTAAAGAGGGGAGGGGATACAGTACACAAAGCCAAGTTCTCCTCGGACAGGACAGGAAAGGGTTGCCTCACTTTCTTTATGTCCAAGCGGAAACATTTCATTCCAGTTCTACAATCAGCCAGTAGGGAGGTGAAGATTCTCCCGTAATTAGCAATACGTTTTAAATAAAACTGGCTTTTCTGTGACACTTCCTGGAATAATTAATGTTGCACGTATTCTAGGATTAGTACCTCGTCAGTCCTTCCATTCTCCCTTCAAAACACAGGATCTCCAAGGTTAATTCAGAGTGTGATTTCAAAAAGGGCAAAAAAAAAAAAAATCTGCTACTAAAATTCTTCACTTTTCAGAAAGAAGGTGCTTTCTGCTCAGTGATCCAGTCCAATTTCAATTTGTGAGATCATTTTTGCTTATTGAATGATCTTTTAAGAATCCTGACTGGATCCAGGACTCATACTGTCCCTTGTCAGGGACAGCCACATAAAGGGCACTGCTGAGTAACTACCTAGCAGTTTGCCAAATTCTATTCACAGTGCTGGTGGATGAGGATGGAGGTGGACTTTTTTTCTGAGACAGGGTCTCTCACTTTGTTCCCCGGGCTAGAGTGCAGTGGCATCATCATAGCTCACAGCAACCTCCAACTCCTGGGCTCAAGTGATCCTCCTGCCTCAGTCTCCCAAGTAGCTGGGACTACAGGCGTGCACCACCAAGCCCAGCTAGTTTTTTCTATTTTTGTAGAGACGAGGTCCTGCTCTTGCTCAACCTTGACTTTTTTTTATGTTTTATGTTTAAGATATGAAATACCTCCCCAGCGAACCATACCTCAGCCCAAAATGTAATTTGGGTAACTATGCACAGGTGAAACCTGTAGGGCACAGTGCTGTGCCTGGCTTTTGGTATTTCTTTGTTCTAAAAGAAGTAACACATTCATTTAATGGACAACATCTTTGTGCCAAGCACTGTGTTGGGTACAAGGGATAAAATGAATAAGACTTTGTCCCTATCCTCAAGAAGCTCAGAGTTAAGAAGGAAAAAACCCTACTCAGCAGAGAAACTGAAACCACAGTATTGTATTTGCCACTCCCCAGGCTGACCCTGCCCACAGCGCACATCCGGGCAGACGACTGCCAGTGGAAACTTAAGTCACATGGTCGGTTCCTCCCCTCTGGGCCTTGCTTTACTACGCTGTCTTCTTGGCCAAGGGTATACACAAAGCATTCCAACAACTGTCTACAGGGCTAGAGGCTGGGCAGCAACAGTACAGGCACCTGAAGCCAGAGGGAGAAGACAAGAGAAAGCGCAGGGCTGAAAACCAGACTTCTGGCTTAGTGCAAGTTTCTACCATACATTCTTGGTGTTTCTTGGTCTTTAAGTGCCTTATACTCTGGTATACAGGGGTTTAGGAAGAAGGAAATACAGGAAAAGGCATTTGTAAACTCTCGAGCACGAGCGTTTCACAATATTGCAAATAGCATTCTTTTTATCTTCACTTTCCCACCACGAGCAAATGAGACACCTAGCAGGTGGCTGTCCAGTTGGATGTCCCCTCTGAAGCCTGGTGCAGATGGAGAAAACAGATTTATGCTTTCTGCTTTTGCTAGAACACATGTTCTCTGATGTCAGGGCAAAACATGCTTTTCATGAGGACATGAAAAAGTTTCTCCCAAGTTTAACAGTCCCTGCAAGTGCCATTCTTCTGGCACTGTCTGGCAAGGACACAGCTCAAAGTGTCCACATAGTTTCTAAAAGAGCCAGTGCTGCCTACACCCCACACATGAAAGAATGCAGTGACACTTCTGCCTCAGTAAAATTCAACAGATGAGGCCGAGGCTCTGAGCATGGCAGCCAATTGCTCCTAAGTGAGGCATGGAATGGAACACATTTGAAATCTAAACAAGTGGCACCCTCATGACCTATTGGTGTCAGCTTTTCTCTGGGATCTTCCATGCCCTGAGGCAGGAGGCCTGATATAAACAGGCCCCCACTCTGCTTTGCTGCTCTGCCTCCACTTCTCCAGGGAGGGCATCATTTAATCCACTGTTCCTCAAACAATTTTTTTTTTTTTTGAAACAGGGTCTCACTCTGTCGCTCAGGCTAGAGATCCTCCTGTCTCAGCCTCCCAAGTAGCTGGGACCACAGGCATGAGCCACCATACCCAGCTGATTGTTCTATTCTTTTGTGTAGATGGGGTCTCGCTCTTGCTCAGGCTGGTCTCGAACTCCTGACCTCAAGTGAGCCTCCCACCTCGATCTCCCAAAGTGCTAGGATTACAGGCATGAGCCACCTCGCCTGGCCCCTCAAACGCTTTTTAACTCAGTACAGATGCTCCTTGATTTACAATGGGGTTCCATCCTGGTAAATCCATCAAAAACTGAAAATATCCATTCAGGTAAATCCATCATAAATTGAAAATATCTTAAGTCGAAAATGCATTTAATACACCTAATCTACTGAACATCATAGCTTAGCCTAACCTAGCTTAAATGTGTTCAGAACACTTACTTTAGCTTACAGTTGGGTAAAATCCTCTAATGCAAAACCTATTTTATAATATTATAATGTGTTGAATATCTCATGTAATTTACTGAATACTGTACTAAAACAAAACACAGTATGGTTGTGTGGGTACTTGAAATACAGTTTCTACTCAATGCAAATCACTTTCGCACCATTATAAAGCTGAAAAACCGTAAGTGAAACCACTGTACATCTGGGACTGTCTATATATCAAGTTTCTTGTGCTCCTCCCCCCTCCCTCACAAATAGAGTCCCCAAGCTGCCTGGGATGATCCTGGTTATGGGAACTATCATCTTCTACTGCAGAGGAAAGGAGGGAAGGCGGGCTGGTTAAGTAAGACAAGAAGTAGGCTCCTGGACCTTTAGCAAGGAAGAAATGAAGGAGGATTTGAGGGCAAGTGAGATGTGAGTGCCCAGATGCATTCCTCCAGGGAAGTCTGCTGGTATGAGAGGACAATCCAGGAGCCTTGGGTTTGGCCAGCTCTATCAACAAAGAGGAACAGGACCTTGGGCAAGTTATTCAATGGCCCTAGGGCTAATCAAGATGATCTCTAACCTTCTCCTTCAAACTTAAGGGCTTTATTATCTTACCCATCCCTTCTAATATAAGCCAGCGTAGGAGCTCACGAAATCTACATCTCCTCTCACTCAAATACACAGCACAAAAAGTGGTGTGGAAATGCTGCTTGGTGCCCTTCCACCCTTCCTTGTATAGGAACCTAATTGTGGATTATCCAGAGAACTCTCAAAGACCGCCAGGCAGCTCAAGATCCACACAAAGTTTAAGTCGTTAAGAATAAGCTAGATCTGAGTTCAAAGCCCAGCTCTTACACTAGGGTTATTAACTATGTGACCTTGGGAAAGTTACTTAACTTCTCTGAGCTCCTACTATTAACATTATTTTGTGAACCTTTATTGCTGGGCATGCCTTCACCTAGAACTATTTCAGAACAGTCAAATTCACAGTGGCAATGTGGGCTACTCCAGGCACACAAAAAAGAATAGAAGAGGGAACTGGAGAGAATGCACTGGAAAGGTCAAATAGGAGAAATTCTCAGCATCCTTTAAGATTATCCTGTGTTTTTCTTCCAAGCATCTTCAAGCACATTACACACGTTACGTTGTTCAGGCCAAGTCCTGAATGGTGGGCAGTAAATATCTCTCCCACCCCTTTCTCCAGAGGTTGAACCAAAGAATGAATTGTGATCTCCTCCTGGGCAGGAGCTATGTCTCCTTATTACCCTCTGCCATTCCCTGTGTGAGCAGAGTGCTACTGCTTAATGAAACAAATGTTATGCAACCACCAGGAAGGCAGGGAGAGCTGAGGTGAAGGACAGCTAATGGGTACCGAGTACGTGCTCTGTGCCAGGTACTGTTCTCAATGCTTTCCCTGCATTCTTTCATGGAAACTTGAGAGCAACTCTATGAAATCGGTAGTAACAAGGAAATGAGACCAAGAGAGGCTAAGTAACTTGCCCAAGGTCACATAGCTGGGCAGCAGCCCCATCAAGACTCTGAGCTTTTAACCATAAATGCTACGGCGTCCTTGGGTAAAGTTATACCTCTTCAACTGCTTTTTATACTTCAGCTGCCTAAATAAAAACTTTAAACAAACAAAATCAATGATTCACCTTTGATGGGAAAGATAAAGCCCTGGCCCTTGTGGGGCTCTAGATTTTGGGAACAATGTCCTTCATCTTCTGCTTAGCAGTGAGAAGGGGTGACATGCTTGGGGCTCCTCACTTCTTTGATGGAAGGGTCCTATTTTCACACACTGCTTTTCTAAGGAACAGAATAGTATGTCATCCCAGTGTGGAACGCAGGGCCTTCATTCCTTCCTTTAACATTCATTGAGTGCCTCCCCCACACCAGCACTGAGCTAGGGGAGGGGAACACACGGGCATATGAGCAAAAAGTCTTGATCACTGTCCTCACGAGCTTGCAGTCGAATGAAAGAAGATACAATAATCACACAGATAAAACTGCAACTACAATAATTGTTAGCAAGGAAAAATATGGATTTGGTGAGAGCTCGTAATAGATAAGACCTAGGAGCTCGTCGAGAAGGTCCAGGATGGCTTCTGAGAGGAAGGGAAGCCTGAAGTGAGATTGATAGGATGGTTAGGAAATCAGTAACGGGGGTGGGGGGAGGATGTGGAGGGCAAAAACCCACCTAACAGGTACAGTGAACACTATTTGGGTGATGGGCACATTTATAGCCCTGATTTGAGCCATGCAACAAAAACATTTGTACCCCCTTAATACTGTGAAATTTTTTTTTAAAAAGTCAGTAACTAGGGAAGAGGGATGGGTAGAACATTCCAGGCAGAGAAAATGGTACAAGCAAGTCCCTTTTGCTAGGAGATGGTTGAAGAAGTAAGTAGGGGACCAGACTGTATACGAAGGTCACAAGATCAGATTTGCCTTTTAATGATACCTTTTTCCTGGCAATGTTTTCATTTGCGCAAAACTCCATGGCTTACAAAATATGCTAGAAATGTAGAACTTGTCAAAAAGGAACTTTATGTGAATAATGAGTGCTTGTATGCCAAGGCCTTTAACCCCGGGAATGGCAGTGGAAATGACAACAGGGATCCTCATTTGTCACAGGTATGTGCCATTAGCCCAGGTGTCACAGTAACTGGCTCCAAGAGACAGGGCACACGTGGTCACCAACAGAAAGCACAGGCACAAAGAAGAAACAAGCAAGACTAACACTGAACTGGAAAGAACATTTTTACAATGGAAAAGGATGAATAGTCTGCTTTCTGCACATATGCAAAAAATTATCTCGTCTCTTTGGTGGCAGCATAAACTGTGGGACTAACAACATTTTCCTCAACAGTTTCCATGCCTTATATTTGCTATTCTTAGCCGAGCCACTGTAAAGGTCAATTTAATCAGTGCCAGAACTCTCTAAGTGCCAGCGTAAAAAGAGACACTGGGCAGTAATGGTTCCCCAGACACGGTTTTAATTTGCCAATTTATGGGGCTGGAAACTCTGCTAGCAAGTGCCTAATGGCAATAGCATCCTCATGTCCTTAGGAAAACACTACAGCTTTAAAGTTTAAGAGTGAAAAACAGGAAAACTGAAGTCCTTCAAGGGATGCTAACGCATAGGATGCCAACTATCTTGCTGCTGGAGATGAATGAATGTGGAGCACCACCGCTGGCTTCCCCTGCAGGGAGAAGAACTAATTCCTAACGGAAATGTTCAGTTCCCCGATAACTTAACAGATATGCGTTGGTCCCCCTCTCTCCCTCACCATGTGCTCCACACTATGTGAGATGTTACAGCCCTAGCAATGAGCAAGAGATGTAGCGGGTGGGAAGGGAGAGCTTCTGCTTCTCACAATACAGCTGGGTAACTAAAAATTCTTCTGTTACAAACCCCCTAGAAATACTGGCTATATAACAATATCCTTTTGATTACACAGCTGAGCTTATGAGACCACAAGGAAGATCCCCCAGGATGAAAACTGATACGGAGAACTAGAAACCACAGTAGCAGATGAGGTCAGACCTTTCCAGTTGCCCTGGAAAGTGGGGTAATTTGTTGATTCTGAGCCCACCTGGAACAAACAATCTAAATTGAAATTGAGACTTAACATAAAGCTGGGAGCCTCAAAGGAAGAGAATGGATTAGAAAAAACATAGTGACCATAAGAAAGCTCTGAATTGAGCAGAAAGAAGTATCACTTCTAATAATCTGCGATCACAGACTATTTGAGATTTGAATGGTACTACCTACATGGTCTGAGAATCCCCAAGAAAAAATTTAATACAAAAAGTAGTCCCGGGCTGACAACAGCCCTGTGACATCTGGCAGAAGAAACATAAAACTCTGAACAGATTTACCCTACCCTCAACCGGGGCATGAAGTATTCTCACAAATAAAGCTCTGTTGAAAATAAGCTCACAATCCAAAATACAAAAATGTATGCAAAAATAATCCATCATAAATAAGACCTAGGAAATTCAACAAGTAGCAGAATAAGACCCCCTGAAAAAAATGTAAGATAATTAGCTGGGTGTGGTGGCATGCACCTGTAGTCCCAACTACTTGGGAGGCTGAGGCAGGAGGATTGCTTGAACCCAGGAGTTTGAGGTTACAGTGAGTTACAATCATGCCACTACAGGTCCAGCCTGGGCAAGAGAGCAAGACCCTGTCTCTTTAAACACACCCACACCCCCCCCACACACATGCATGTTTCAAATTATTAAAGCCAAAGAAAGAATTAAAAACACAAGAAAAGAACATTACTAACAAAGAGACAGTCACCAGGTAGATTTGGAAAAAATGTAAACATAAAACCTGTAGAAAAATAGTTATTGAACTTAAAAACTCAACAAATGGGTCACACAGAGATTAGAGCAAGTTAAAGAGAGAAATAGTGAGCGGGAAAACAGATCTGAAAAAATTAACCAGCAAAGTGCTTCTACCGGCTGGGCGTGGTGGCTCACGCCTGTAATCCTAGCACTCTGGGAGGCCGAGGCGGGAGGATCGCTCAAGGTCAGGACTTCAAGACCAGCCTGAGCAAGAGTGAGACCCCATCTCTACTATAAATAGAAAGAAATTAATTGGCCAACTAGAAATATATAGAAAAAAATTAGCCGGGCATGGTGGCACATGCCTGTAGTCCCAGCTACTTGGGAGGCTGAGGCAGTAGGATTGCTTGAGCCCAGGAGTCTGAGGTTGCTGTGAGCTAGGCTGACGCTACGGCACTCACTCTAGCCCGGGCAGCAGAGTGAGACTCTGTCTCAAAAAAAAAAAAAAAAAAGAAAAGAAAAGAAAATATGGAAATGGAAAATGAGAAAGAAACAGCTTGAGAAGAAAAGAATGGAGGATAGGCAACATAAACAATAATAAATTCACACCTAGGCACACTGTATGACATTGCAGAACAACAAAGGCAAAAAGATTTTAAACACATTTTAGGGGAGAAGAGTGACAATTAACAAGTGAAATCAGAATTTCTCCAGCAATGGTAAGCTCCATGAGGATAATAAAACAGGATAATGGGACAAAGAGCTTTAGATAAGGTGGTCAGGAAAGGCCTCTCTGAGAACGTGACATCTTAGTTGAGTCCTGACTGACAAGAAGGAGCCAACTTAAGCAGACCTGCGGCAACAGCATCCCAGGCGGAGTGAACGTTAAATGCATACGAAGACACCAAGGCAAGAATGAACGTGGTGTGCTCAAGCAACAGAAAGGAGGCTGCTGTGGCGGAGTACAGTGACCCTCAGAGGAGTAGTATGAAAAGAGGGCTGAGAATTCAGCAGAGGCCAGACCTTATAGGCTTTGTACAACAGTTAAAGTAATATCCAAAGTACTATAGCTTGTAAATTCACTGTTGGCTTTGGCTACTTTCTCCTTTAGATTATAGTGAAGATTTGAAAATATTCTTGCAACTCTCATGTTTACTCTTCAACTTGGGTCCTTCTCCCTCCAACCAGGTTGTGGCTACTACTACAGAGTAAGCAATAAAATCAACTCTCCTTCCATTCTTGACCAGGAATGGCTTTCTAGAAAATGGACCAAAGTCTAGCACTGCACATCTATTGGGGCAAAGTTCTATCTGATTTTGGTAATGCTCTATAACCAAAGAATAACAAAGTCTTCATAAACATGACATCTGAAATGGTTAAACCGAAAAGACAGCAAGCAACTTTAACTTAGAATCAGCTATTTTTGTCCTATCCTAGATAGAATCTTCAAATTCTGAAAATGCAGCACTTTATGGTCTAAGAGGTCCTTAGAAAAAGATTTTTAGTTGGTCATGAAAAATACTCTTTAAAATGTCATGGATTTACCTACATTTTCACAGATTAGAAAGTTAAGATCACGTTGTCCCTACTACTACTGCTTTTTAAGGCTGTTCGAAGAGCTGAGGGAAAAAAATAGAATTGTTCAAGGGCACACATTTTTGAATTGAGTAGAAGAGATGACAGAAGAGCTGGGGCTGAAGAAAAGCACACTCAGGAAGAGGAATGATTCAGCAAGAGTCCTGGCCCATCATTTCCTCTGTGTTAGTCTAATCGCCCCGTCTTTGATGGGAGCGACTGTCATGTACTACTTTTGTATCCTTCCCAATATATACCATACCTGACAATTAACCCATTAACTGTGTCCTTAACACATTAACTGCCATGTGAGTTGTATTTAACTCACACTAGTTTTGAGCCTGGGGCCTCGTGAAGCATATGTAACTTACACATCTCTTTACCTTGGGAGCCACATGAACTATTTTTCAAGTTGCATGTAACTCACACACACAGAAAACAATAAAAAAAGGTTTTTTTCATTAAATTAGAAAGGATTGTTGTGTTTTCGAAGTTTTTATTCTATTTTCGTTATAACACCATGGCCCCAAGGAAAAAAATTATTCTAATGTGGCAGTCAGTGTGTTACTAGCTAAAGGAGCTCAATTCCATCCTTTCCGATAAAGGACAAGCCATTGCTAAGAAGTTAACCAAGACTCTGCCTTGTGTGCACTGGGATATTAGGAACAGATTTTAACACTATTTGGTTGAGTTTGATAATTTTCCAAAAGAACAAATCACCTGGGCTAGATAGGCAGGTTCCTCTAACCAAGCCAGTAAATCTTATCTAATAAGATTCAGCCTCATCCCTCAGCTCTGACAAGCATCATTTACCACCTAAGGGCTCTGGACCCCAGCTCCCTGGGCTCAGGAGTACCCCACTCCCCTTCCTCTAGCTGTAGAGTACTCCGAAGGGTAGAGCCAAAGACTGGAGTTAGTGACACACTTGAGAAAAGCCTAGAACCAACAGAGGCACTTGCTGCTTTGAGATGTGCCTGCAGTGTGTGCTGCTGAGGGGAGTTCCAGGGGCCCCTCCTGTAGTGGGGACAAGAGCCCATTGACTACAAGCTGTCAGGGCCTCCTGGAACAATCTGGTCTGGGGCCTCCCAAAGACTGACACTTGCCAAGAATCTGAGGAAGGGCAACACTAGTGAATCAGGATAAATCAGGGCGCCTAACAAATAAGTGACTTGGCCCCCAAATAATAATGAACACACTTAGACAATGGAACAAAACAGAGTTGTGTTTCCCAACATATGGTCCATGGGCCCAAAACCATCTGAAGTATTTAGAGTGTAGACTGAGACCCTCTGAGTGCAGTGACTGAAAATTTGTCTTCTAAAACATGCTCTCCTGGTTATGTTCACATATATTCAAGTTTGAGAACCACTGCCCTAGATCTATGAAGAATATATAATAAGTAGTTCCTGCCCTCTAAACACAGAATAGACTAATAATCTTTTTCTAGAATCCCAAACATGTTCCGACACAGTTACCCCCAAGAGTACCTACGTAGAATCAAGGCACATTAAATTATTTATACTCTCTCTGCCTCACTCCACAAAAAAAATACGCACAATAGATCATAGACATAAATCTTAAAAAGAAGTGACGTGTTAGCTAGGTACACTCCCATCCACACAAGGACTGCTACTGCCAAAGGTGCACTGCAATTGGATCCTCATTAAACAGCCCCCAAACAGAGCAGCCAGCAAAGAAATTAAAATCCATTTCCTGTGTTGCCATTAGGAACCTCAATAACAAATTCAGAAAAAAGACACTTGACACTGGTAGGAAAATCCCAGAGCAAAAATCGGAAGTTGCAATAGAGCCCATGGTTTTAAGGTCCACCTGTCGATGTCCTAGCACATGCAAGCTTGTGGAGTCTGGCTGGCTGCAGCAGCAAAGGACACTAGGTTAATGTACCACTCTTTCACTCCTGGACACTTAGAAGAAGAGCAGTCCCCAGCAATCCCTCATCACTGGCCTCTCCTGCTACAGATAAGTCCACTGAGAAATACATCTTCTTTAGTGAGGGCAGGTACAGAGAGCTGAGCGCTGAAACAGCAGGTAGCATATGGTGGAGTAGGTAAAGTGGCAGGTGTCACTAAGGCAGAGAAGGAGAGCTGTCATCTGTCCACAGCTGGTCCCAGGAGGAAGGTCCTTTCCTTCCCACTGTTGCACCACTGCCTCCCCTTCCTGAAAGTGGGAATTGCAAACTGGTGGCCCTGAGGCCACAATAGGCTCACTAATGAGTTCTGTGCCCACATGGTACCTCTGTTTTTCAAGTTTTTAAAAAATGGAGTTCAAGACCAGCCTGAGCAAGAGTGAGACCCCATCTCTATAAAAAAAAAAAAAAAAAAGAAAAATTAGCTGGCTGTGGTGGCAGGTACCTGTAGTCCCAGCTAATCAGGAGGCTGAGGCAGGAGGATCGCTTCAGCCCAGGAGTTTGAGGTTGCAGTAAGCTATGAGGATGCCACTGCACTCTAGCCAGGGCAAGAGAGACCCTGTCTCAAAAAAAAAAAAAAAAGGAACTGTCAACATTTATTCATACAAAAATTCGGATTTCCAGTTTATCTCAAAAATTCAGGGCCCGCGTTCCTGTAGGGCTGTACGAGAGGCTAGGGCAGAGACAGACATGGCCTCCAGCTACGTATACCACAGTCTCCACACTCCCACCCACCCTACTCATGCCTACTGGCCAATAATCCCATTTGCTTGACCCAGTCATGTCATCGCCTGGCCCCTACCTAATTATTACCTCCTACTCTCAAGCTTAATAGATTGTTCAACCCCTTTCACTGAGGTTAAGGCAGGCTAAAGAGACCTAAAGGTAAGAAGCAGACACCTGAATTCGCTACACTCAGGCTCCAGCAGCACCTTAAACAGGGCAAATACGTACCTGGATAAAGAGGGGACCCTCTCCATTGCATGCGGAGAATACGTCCTGATAATCTGGAAAACCTCCTGCCACAATGGTGTGGAAAAGAGAACCAGTTCTGCCCAGTAACTCTGTCTCAAGCACTGGGGTAGATGTTTTTACCTATGTTATTTATTTGCCTTTGCCAGGAAACAAAGAAACTGGGGTTCAGAGCGATCATACAGCTAAAAAAAGTTTTATGGACATGAAGCCCAAAATTGAGTAGAAAGAATTTAGTGCTTAGAGGTTATCCTAAGCTTTCATGCAGGATGCTGACAGGCACAATGACAGATAAGATATGGACTTTGTCTTTGAGGTATTCAATAATAACTATTAGGTTAAAAAAACAAACAAACAGTTTACGTTTCAATTCTTATTGTTGACAAGCTTCCTAAAATATTCAAGTTCATTTTGTCCCTTCATAAGTACAAACTAATTAACAGAATTTGTTCTTTATTTAATGATTTGTAATGGCTTTGTGGCAAAGCCTCAGGTTCATCATTTGGAGCAATGATGATATACACATATAAATATGTATTATAATTAATATACATGTAATACACATTTACATAGAGCACTCAAGCTTTCTAAACCTCTTTAACAGCCAACCTCTTATTTGAGTCTGTCAGCCAGCAGCCTGCAAGAGGTCTGAAGAGGTGCTACTACTCCCAACTTACAGATAAGAAACTGACATGCAGACTAAGATTGCAGATGACAGAATGAGGACTATCAAAACCCTGATATTCTGACTTTTGGTTCTGTGTTCTTTCTATGACTGGGTTCTAGTTCATCAATGTCTTTACTATGCCCTGAAAATGGCTCTTGGTCAAATAAAATACCCACTTCTTTTTTTTTTTTTTTAAGAGACAGAGTGTCTCACTCTGTTGCCCATGCTGGAGTGCAATGGCATGATCATAGCTCACTGCAGCCTTGAACTCCTGGGCTCAAGCCATCCTCCTGCCTCAGCCTTCCAAGTAGCCGGGGACTACAGGTGTGTACCACCATACCCGGCTAATTTTTAAAAAATACTTTGTGGAGACAGGGTCTCACTACGTTGCCAGGCTGGCTTCAAACTTCTGGCCTCAAGTGATCCTCCCACCTTGGCCTCTGAAAGTGCTGGGATCACAGGTGTGAGCCACCGCGCCCGGCCTAAAATACCTGCTTCTTTGCCTAGAAAGAAAGAGGTGTAAGTTTCAAAAGGATCTGAAATATTGAAGGTACAAATTAATTTGCTGCTGATGTGCCTGAAAAGAAATTCACTACAGTTTCATTAGACAATGAAAAGCACATGCCACATCTCATTCCTCATTTTAAGCATAATTCTAAATTTAACCCCATTTTTTTTCTCAGCAGTTCCATCCCACAAGCAGCAGACTTTTTGGGAACAAAGGAGATCATAACAGGATTTGCCTTGCACAGCTATTTGTCTAGGGACAAGTACCAGAGATTTATCACCAGCAAAAAGTTCAACACTGTTCAAGGGCACTGTTTACTTCTACCTTGCACAAAGGGTCACATTAAAAATGGTCTCACTGCAAACACATGCAAGATAAAAGAAGTCTTTGGAATCTGGAGTCTGTATCTCCAAAAGACTCTGAAAAATTTTAAAGAAACATAAGAACTTTCTGAACTAGATCTAAGGCCTTGACTTAAAGATTAAAACAGACTTCAGATGATTTAGAAAAGGGAAGATTTAATATGTTATAATCAATAGATTACAATAAGCCCAAGCCACAGCAATAGGTACTTGGCTTGAAATTCAGCCAGTTATTAAAATAACCATCGCCAAAATCATTAAGCTGCACAGATAGAGTTATGGGGTACTACTGAGATCCTGCTGTTCTTGCAGGATGGTTATCCAGATTATTCAGAATAAGAGACGAAATTTCAGTTCCAGAAGGGCTTGGTCATATCTACTGGCTCACAAAAAATGGCTCTATAGCTGCTGTTGATAAGACACAGTACCTGCTGATGGAAGGGGCAACCAATGCCAAGATTCTAAATCTCTGGGCAGGCAATTAACACATATTGCTTAGAATGCAGCAGGAAAAGGTACACCTATTTCCCCTTGATATAACAACTCAGTCCTTCCCTCAGTTGGTGGTTTCTACCCCAGCATTTCTCCCCTTGGCACTACTGAGACTTGGAGTCAGATAATTCCTTACAGGGGATTCTCCTGTACTTTGTAGGATGTTTAGCAGCATCCCTGGCCTCTACTTGCTAGATCTGTCAGTAGCAACTTCCCACTCCCCTCCTTGTGACAACCAACAATGTCCAAACATTGCCAGATGTCCTGGGGGGTGGGAGGGGGCGGCAAAATTGTTCCTAGTTTAGAACCACTGCTCTAGACAAATTGCACCACATAATTCTGTGCAGAACTGTGTTCCATCCCGTCGTGTTCCCTGAGTGCCTCAGAGACTCCTGACTCTAAATTCCCTGAAGGCAGGACAGATGTCAATCTCACAAGTGTACCTACCCTAGCAAAAAAGCCTTCAGAAAGTACCAAACCTGCTGACTGCCGAGTCAAGTGACCACAGGAGCTAGTCGTCCCCAACACTCCCTGTGCCTCTTAGCTACATGGCATAGGCAGCAACATATGAGGATGTGATTTTCACATGACCAGTGAGAAACTGACCCATGGCTCTCTGGCCATGACAGGTTTACAGTAACCCAGCACCATCCCAGCCTGGCCCATAAGTCTGGAACGTCACACAGAGACGGAGGAATGGCTGCATGTTCTATTTTTGCTGGCAGCTGACCCCAGCCTATCCTAGCCTCCCCGTCATGCTCCAGAGCCACACCCAGGGGGATGGAAGGTCACAGGTATTCACACCACTGCCTGCTTGGTGGGTAACCAGGAATTTCAAATCCTTGATGAAAACCACATGGTAAGTTGGACAATACCTAAAACCAAATTGAGACCATGTGTCACTGTTAGTGGGAGCTCCTAAAATCACGTGTGTTAAGCAAGAGAACGAAACAATAATAAATACCGTGGCCTCCCTGATGCAATGCCCAAGGGAACCAATGTCTTATGTGCAACACAGTACCAGCAAACCCCAAGCCACTTCAGGAAACTGAGTCAGTGTGTTACATTTCAGCAATTCTCAAAGCAAGCCTCCCTTGCTCCTGAAGTGCATATAGCTTTCTGTCGCTGTCCCTCCTCTCTATTTCAGTTGAAAGAACAAGATAAGTCAGTCACCTTCAAGGATTGAATCACCATTTATTTCCAGCAACCAGCAGAAGCCTCTTGTAAAGTCCAGGGTTCAAGTTCAGTTGAGCCCTGCCCAGAGAAGCAATGGCTACAGAGGGGCACAGAAATGGCTACAGGCAAGTCAACACTCAAGGCTCTTGCAACTCACTGTTGCTACAAATTAGCAACAGAGTCTAGAAGCTCCAGGAAGAGTTAAGAAACTAGTATCTGCATCCCAGGGAATTAGGGGAGGAGAAGGAGTTTCAAAGCAATTTTTTAGACAGCCCCAAATTATTCTGTTTTCCTCGACTAAAATTTACCTCTTCAAGGCAAAAGACAGGGAAGGGGTGGACCACACTCGTGGGATATCACTGGAGGAAGTGACTGTTTTCTTTGGCTCCATCCCAGATAAAAGTTTCAAAATCAGCAGCCACAGTCCTCTTTTCCACTAAGATACTGTCCAGGCCACCACTTTCTCTTTGCTTTGATAACAGAGGTGTGATGAAAAACAAGCCATGTTCCTCTTTTTTTTTAAAAAAAAAAAAAAAGCAGCTTCTTTCAACAGAGATCGTTGAGGGTTCAAAAATTAACCTGGATGGGCTTGGGTAAGCACCACCTTTCTCACCTTTAGGGGACAGCAGGGAACCGAGGTGTTATGTGGAGCCCTCAGAAGAGTTTTACAAATCAGTTCAGATAAGGATCCTGGCTCCAACCTTTGGTAGTACAAACAAGCATCACCTTAGTGTTTGCTGAGTGATATATACAGCTAGTTCCCTTCCAAGCAGGATCTTGCTTAATTTGTCCTGATCCTAGTGGAGAGAGGTTAAGCACAGAGGGTACCGGTGACTGGGAAGCAAAACTTGGTCCTCTGCAGAGCACAGAGCAGACCCACAGCAGACTGTGGGTGTGTATGTACCAAACCAGAGCAATGTGCAGGAGCAGGGCGACACCAAGACCTGCAGTCCAGTCCCACCACTGCTACACATTAGCCTTGGGATCTGGAACAGGTAACTTCTCCTTGAGTTTGTTTCCTACAGTAAAAAGAAGATAAGGCCTTACAGTAAAAAGATGGCCAGCGTGGTGGCTCAAGCCAATAATCCTAGCACTTTGGGAGGCTGAGGTAGGATGATTACTTGAGCCCAGGAGTTCAGGGTTAAAGTGAGCTGTGATACTGCCTCTGCACTCCAGCCTGGGTGACAGAGAGTAAGACCCTATCTCTAAAAAAAAATAAAAATAAAAATAAAAAGAAGGATTTAAGACCACCTCCCTCATGGGTGACTTTGCAGTGAAATAATAAATGCCCCAAGTAAATGCTAATATTCAGCAGTTTAGGGGTTAAATTGGAAGCTGGCAAATTCCCTCTTCTCTCTCCCCAGCCAGGGTGCCCACCCTGAAGCTTTGGGCTGCTATTGTCAGTGCTCTCCTTAGGAGACTCTAAGGCCACTTCCCATGCACAGGGTGTAAGTGCCATTCAACATTCTGTTTGACTTGTCACCTTCAGCATTAGGCCTGGTAAGAGCTCACCCTTTCAAGAATACAAATAGCCCCTTGGGCCAGGAGTTGCCCTCTGTGCCTCTTTCCATGACAAAGTCCAACATGGGCAAAGGACACTAAGAGGGTTCCAAAGCCACCCCAGTTTTGTTGGAGACTACTCATTTCCAGGATCAGGGATCATCCCATCTCATCTGTGAGGACAATTTGGGAGAATGATGGGGTCCTTCTCACAGAGAGAGGCAACACTCCAAGATACAAGATGTAAATTACTCTCTTTATGGATCTATTCTGCATTCCATCAACTAGAACTTACCATAGACTGGTCCTTCCACACACCTAACACCTACAGTACAACAGCGGATACTATACCAGATGTGGAAAGGGCCACCTGCAGAACACCTGCAGAAGGGTTGTCTCTATACACCTCTGAACTCCTGCAGCACTCCATTCCTCTCTAATGTCATCTGCCACCACCCGATGTTCTAATTACCTGTGCACTTTTTCTACTTTCCCTGACTGTAAACCCCCTCAGGGCAAGGGTTGAGTTTATACCTTTTTGTATCCACAACATGCTTAGAACAGAATAGGCACACAGTATTTTCAGACATAGAATGTTGATAATAAGAATCCTTCAGCATTACCAAATCAATGCCTTCTGGATCAACATGAAATAGAATTCATTCAAATCAGCAGACTAAGAACATTTTGTTGCAATCATGTTCTCTGAAAATCAGTAATCCATTTATTAGGTACACATGACGGATTGATTCTCTCTTAGCCAGAAAACCTATTTTCTGATTTTGTCAGATAATAAAGAGATAGCATGCCTAACTGTGTTATATCTAAAATTTGATATATGGTGCCATACCCAAAAAGTTTATTTAAGTAACTATCTTCTTCTGAACTCTGGCTCCTCTAAGCACAAAAAGATCATCCTTTAGTTAACACTGTAGTTTTCAGTGGGCTGTGTCACCTGTCCCTAGCATAAAAGAACTAATACATGCTACAGCTTATCTGCCCTTAGACACTGCAATCATGCCACACTCATTACTAGACTGAAGGGCCCTACTGTTTTCCTCCTTCTCTGTGTCCATAAAAATACCAATACCTGGTAAGTCAAGGTCCTTGTCTTCCCTCAGGGAAAGCTCAATACTAATACTCAGAGATGAATGACAGTTTCCCTTCTCATCAGCAGGAAAAGACAAAAACATCACTCCCAACCTGATCCGTCTGGAATGCTCTTTCCCAAGCTCATATGTCTGGTAGACTCCTACTCGTCCTTCAAGACTCAGATATGATATCACCTCCTCAGAAAAGCCAGCCATATCCACCCTCTGCCCAGGCCTGATTTAGACACTTCCCCAGACTCTGCTATCCGAGTCCCTGGGCATTCCTCTCTTACAGTCTCAGCATACTGTCTTGTAAGTATTTCCATGCCACTAAACCCTAGAAGACAGTCTCTCAAAGTGTGGCTAGAAACAACCTGAGTCAGAAACACCTGGAGAACTTAATAGAAATGCATATTCCTGGGCCCTGGCCCCAGACCTACCAATTACATTTTTAAAAGCCCCACTCCCAGGTGATTTTTATGGTTTTGGGAACTATTGCCTTAGAGAACAAGCTCCGTGGAAGTAAGGCTTATGTATCTTTGTATCCTCTGTGCCAGGCCACATTCATTAAACAGTCAAAATCTCCATGCAGTGGCATTTCCAGTAGATGCCGCAAGTGTGAGATTCTTCCATAGAGTAAAATGCAAATGGGCATACAAAGAGGCAAGCAGCCTCTTATCTCCTACCTGAGTAGGCTAGAAATAAATATGTCCTAACTAGAACAGTGCATTAATCACACTCTGTTCTCACAGGTATCAGGCAATGCTGTCTAGATAGTGAGAAAAATCCAGGATTTGGAAAAGATCTGGTTTAAAAAAAAAAAAACACTTCAATTACCATTTCTCTTTTTTTTTTGAAACAGAGTCTTTCTCTATCACCCAGGCTACAGTGCTGTGGCATCATCCTAGCTCACAGCAACCACAAACTCCTGGGCCCAAGTGATCCTCCTGCCTCAGCCTCCCAAGCAGCTGGGACTACAGGCATGCGCCACTACACTGGCTAATTTTTCTATTTTTAATAGGGACAGGGTCTCATTATTGCTCAGGCTGGTCTCGAACTTCTGACCTCAAGTGATCTTCCCGCCTCAACCTCCCAGAGTGCTGGGATTACAGCAGTGAGCCACTGTGCCAGGCCACCAATTACCATTTCTCTAGCTACTTAAGCAACTTTGGACAAATGGCTTAACTTCCCTAAGCCTCAGCCTACACCTCTGTAAAAACAGAGTAATACTACATAGGACATGGATTAAAGGGGAAAAAATAAACGAAAGCACATACATATAAGGTATGATAAGGATTAATAGTATACATTATTTTTGTGGGTTTTTTAAAAAACAGATTGGTCACCAAGTAATGTTTAGAAGTCTGGCTTTTAAATGCTCCAACAAAGGACACAGTTACACTGTCAGACACAGAAATATAAGAAATAAACAAAATTATGTAACAAAAAATACTAAATACTCCAAGTTTGCATAGACAGGGCTTGAATCACAGAAGCCTAGGGTGGGAAGGGCCCTCAGAGGTCCCCTAATTCAGTCTTCTACCAGGAAACTGTTCAGAAATGAGGGCTAAACATTCATCTGCTCTAAGATGCTCCCATGGCAACCTTCCCAACCCCCACTGTCCTTGAAGATTTTAATTTCATGCTCCCCACCCACTTCATTCTCTTGCTTCGTGGAGCAGAGGTTACTGGGCACAGGCCCTCCCCCTCTTGCCACCTCAGTACATAAGAGACGGCCTCCCAGCTATAAGTAAACACACAAAGTAGTCACTGAATGGACGATACAAGAGCTCATTCCCATGGCTGCGGGCTCCCGCGGGCCGGCCGGCCATACCCACCACCTCTGCAAAGGCACTGTCCCCTATCTTCTAGTTTTCTGTACCCCTGCAGTCCTGCATCCTTTAGGAATGAGAAAAAGAACAGTTAAGCCTACTCTCTGTCAGCCAAGGTGCCAATGTTTTACATACATTCTTTTGTGAAATCCTCTTCCACTAGGCATTATTATCTGCATTTCAACGATGAGGTTTGGAGCTGTTAAGGGGCCTGCCCAAGATTCTGGGGGAGTCAAGATATGAACGCAGGTATCTCTAGCTCCCATCTCCACTCCTTTCAATACATCGGCAGTTTCCCCTACCCCCCCGCCTGCTGACATAGCATGGGGTGCTTCACCCGTCCTATTTCCAACGCTGTTCAAAATCCTCCCCAGGGCTCACCTCTGCCCAAAGGTTAAAAGGACAGCCTTTCTTGGGGGGTAGGGGAGGTATTCAAAATGGGCACCCTTCTGCCTATCAGTTGCATCAAAGGGACATTGAAGATTAACAAGGAGCCATTATGGAATGCTTGGGGCTTTACAGAGAAGCTTCCTTTTAACAGAATTTTAGGCAACTGCAAGGCAGATTTGCTCACCTAGCTCTGTTCTCAGAGTGAGAATGAAGCCGCAGTCCCTAGCAGCTCCACACTAAGGCTTCTGGTTTGAGCTCATCTGTGGCTTTTCCTCACCCAGGAGCAGGCAGCAGAGGGTGTGTGGCCGTCCCCACCCCCGCTTACCGCTGGTTACAGTCATGCATTCCGATACAGACATGCTTCTCAGACCAGAGAGGGGGTGGGGGTGTCCGACTCTCAGAAGCTCTCCGGAACAAATAGTTGGCAACAGCTGTGCTCTCAGCAGACAGCAGTTGGTTGCTGGCTACTGTTTTCTCATTCCACACTAGGTTACCAGCTCTAATTTACCAGCCCCTACTTCAAAGAGCGGCTCACAGAGCAATTAAGTCTCTGCCACAGGGGTCTGTTAGCCTTGAAAAATCAGTGAGGCCAAAATGGGGTCACCTCCACACCCTGTCCCCTTGAGGTGTCCGGGACGTCCCTCAGCCACACAGCCCCACTCCATGCTTGAAAGGAAGAAAGGATTCCCTTTAAAAGAAGAACAGAACCTCTAGCCCCACCCTCACCCCAGAGTCCCCTCAGAACCAGAGAGAGGACTGGGAGGAAATCTCTGCTAACTAGCCAAGTCCAAATGGAGAAGGAATGAAAGGGATTTTGAGCAAGAATTGCACTCTGCCTCCCCCGTCCCCAGCCTCACTCTTCAACCATTTCCTCCAGGAAGCTTCAGGAACAGTTTTATGGTGTCTAGTGGAAAATCAGAACTGGACAGCCCTAGCAAGACCCCAGGGATATGAGGGGTTAAGAACACAGTGGCTCTGAAAGTGAGGAGCAACTAGCAAACAAACAGGGAAGACTGGAAATTTCAGTGTGGGAGCAGGCCTGTGATAACAGAGAGACATTTTCTAAAATACTCCCTCCACCCAAAGCAGTAGTGCAATAAACAAGCTCCCACCCTTCTTCCCTTCCCAAGCCCAATCCCTGTAGAACCAATTCAATTACCTGTCTAAGACCCAAAAGGAAAGGCATCCTGCCAGAGCATCGTCCACACTTAACGTTTGGAACAAAGGGCTTTTAAAAGTTAAGGTCTTGGAAGGAGCATTGCCCCTGGTGGGCCTGTGCTCGCGGTGCCAGTTAACCCGCCTTCCTTAGCAAAAGAAAGAAAGTAAACAGAGTGCTGGGACCGAGCAGGCAGCTCCCTCCTGCTCTCCTGCTACTCCCCCCGTCTGGCTCCCCCCTTCTCGTGACATATCTCAGACGCAGCAAAGCCGAAGTTGTCTGCCAAGGGGGAAATGACATCAGTTCAGGCACAGCAGAAAAAACTTCAGACAGCTGCTGTGGAACACGGAGGAGGATGTGCTGCAGACCCACGGTGCCCAGCGCTGGACCCACCTAGAGCCGGAGCCGGCGGTGGGGGCACAGCGGGGGCTGCTGCCTGCTCCCGTGAGCACCCCTCGGCTCTGAACAGGCTCGGAAGAACATAAATCAAGTCCCTAAAGCTGAAAACAGTGACATTTCTCTGAATAAGGGCTGACTCTATAGCCCCTGAGGTATTGTTTCTTCTTCCAGCCACGGTCAGTTTCCCAGAAACTTTTCCACTCCCACCCCTGCCAGAGTCGGGGCTCAATAAATAACAGCGCATTAAGCTCGGAGCTCCCAACTTTCTCCAGGGAATGAGGCAATTCGCAGGGAGGGCCTGGAGAAGCACCTTTCCCCCCAGCTAAGGTAGGAAGGACGTGCTACCTTGGACACTGACCTCTGGAGCCCTCGCTTCTACAGGAGAGTTTATATTTCATAAACAAACTGCGCGTGTACAGGTGCCAACATCTTTCCTCACTTGTCTCACAAAAGGTACAACAAGTCCCACAGCAGCTTCCAAGTCGCCAGAAAAGCAGATCGTCTATATTTAAACCAACTCTCGCTTCAGGAAAGTTCACCACCTTAGGTTTGTTGTGCTTTCTTCACTAAATTCAGTTTAAGAAGAAAAGGGTTTCCCAACAGCAAGCTCTGCACAAGAGGCAGAGGCCCTGGGGCTGGCGTCCTGCTCTGACTTTTCCTAGTCAGTGGTGTAACCCAACTCTCTTTTGGCCACTCTCCCTTAAACACCAGGTCACAGCAGCTCTCCCCGGCCTGAATCCTCTACCAAAGACAACACTAGCAAAGGACAAAAGGTCCCTGTTTGCATTTGGGTATGCAGAAATGACTCCTGAGAACAATTTTCAGAGGAACTTTATAAATCCAAAGTTCCTTTCTAATAACTTCTTATGCTGCAAATTAATTACAATTTCCATGACTCAAAGTGAGTATATCTCATCTTTCTTTTTATTTTCTGCAACAATTTTCTTTCTGTGATATTTATCTAAGGCCTCCACGGCAGTGATACTGTGCTAGACATGACCCATGCAAGTCAGAAATGATTGCTGCAAATTAATACCTATAACACCCCCCCAACCCAGGACAATAAATTAGCAGCACACAGCACTTACAGCACAGTGAGGTGCCAAAAGTACTCTGTGATCATTAGAATCCAGCCAGACACACAACGGGCTTGCTGCAGGTCCCCACGGATGGTCAAGGTCACCTCGACTTTCCTGACAAGGAAATGAATGTGCCAAGCTGGCTGAGCCATTTCCTTGAGACTCAGGAAAAGCAGGGATTGCACCCTCACTGCGATGGAGTGTGAACTAAAATAAAATCTTAAGGCTCACCGCACCCCCCTCCCACTGGCTGACTAAATGGACCCCCTATGGCCAAAGGAATATCCTAAAACTAAATTGCCCACCATGAGGAAGGAAATCAGACATGCCTCATCATGTCCCCCTCCCTTCTTGAGGACATCCTTTGTAACCCATTAACAGGCCTAAGGGTATGCAAGACAAACCTGCAGGTCCTCAATTTACACAACAAATATATATCCGGGTAGCTTCTCCAGTAAACAGTTCCTTATGTTAAAACATTCCAAGCCTTGAGACAAAGCTTCAGTCTTTAACTAATTACATGTCAAAGAATCTTTAAACCCACCTGTAACCTGTAAGCCCCCCCCCTTCGAGATGGCCCACCTTTTCAGGCCAAACCAATGTATGCCTCCCACATATTGATTTATGACTTCACCTGTAACCCTTGTCTCCCCGAAACGTATGAAACCAAGATGCAACCTAACCACATCGAGTCCACTTGCTCAAGGCTTCTTGGGTGTGGCTCCTGGTCATGATACTCAAATTTGGCTTAGAGTAAATCTCTTTAAAATTATTTTACAGAGTTTGGCTTTTTTTTTTCCCCCCGTTAACAGGATGAAAAAATAAGGCTGATGTAGAAAGAAGTGGCTCCTGCTGCTTCAGGTGTTTGGGAACTGGGGAATCATTTCTCAGTGAATAAGTACTCTCAAGACATGGTCAGTCTATCCCATGCCTTGCTGCCACCCGAACAAACAGGCCAAACTGCCACACAGACGAGGCTGGACATCAAGGCATGTCCACCCAGAGGATGGCAAGAAGGCTGCTTTCAACCCTTTCATTTCCTCTGTTCCCTGACAACCACTGAGAACCAGAAAACACACATATTATTATTAAACAGCCCTATTGACACCCTGACATTATTATTTTTTGAGGCAAGGTCTTGCTCTGCTGCCCAGGCTAGAATGCAGTGACATCATCACAGCTCACTGCAACCTCAAATCCCTAGGCTCAAGGGATCTTTCTGCCTCAACCTCCCGAGTAGCTGGGACTATAGGCGCATGCCACCACACCCAGCTAATTTTCCTATTTTTTGTAGAAATAAGGTCTCACTATGTTGCCCAGGCTGATCTTGAACTCCTGGGCTCAAGTGATCCTCCTGCCTTGGCCTCTCAAAGTGCTAGGATTACGCACATGAGCCACTGCACCCAGCCACATGTGACATTTTAACTTTGGCAACCAAACTGGAGGAAAGAGCATCCTCAGCCCCTCATGGGCAACTCTGGTCTGCACTGATCTATCTAACAAAACAGACCGGCACCTGCAGTTCTCTTGGCATAAGTGTACCCATTCATTCATCCCACAGCCACAGAAGGCCTACGGTGTGCCAGGCACTGTTCTAGGCACTGGAGACACTGCCATGATCAAAATACCCAAGAAACCTTGCTCTACCGGGCTATGGGAGCATTCCACATTTCTAAACAATATTCATCAATGATGATCTCAGTAGAATTGCAACAAAACTACTAGAAATATAAGAAAAACTCTTTTTGTAAAAATGCAATCTAAATTATCAAAACTGCACTATAGACTTCCTGATTTCCTAATGAATCATCCTTTTATGGATGCTACTCCAGACAGTATTTCTAATCAGCATTTGTCTATTTTTATCTTCTTACAAGATTATAAATTCCTGTGTGCAAGGCAGTATTTAACCCAAAGCATTATACCTACCACAAAAGCATATACACTAAAAAAGTGATTGCTTCCCAAAACTTTGGGAGGCAGAGGCATGAGGATTGCTTGAGGCCAGGAATTAGAGACCAGCCTGGGCAACACAGTGAGATTTTGTCTCTACAAAAACACACACAAAAACAATTAGTCAAGGCCGGGCGTGGTGGCTCACGCCTGTAATCCTAGCACTCTAGGAGGCCGAGGTGGGAGGACTGCTCAAGGTCAGGAGTCCGAAACCAGCCTGACCAAGAGCGAGACCCCGTCTCTACTAAAAATAGAAAGAAATTAATTGGACAACTAAAAATATATGTAAAAAATTAGCTGGGCATGGTGGCGCATGCCTGTAGTCCCAGCTACTTGGGAGGCTGAGGCAGAAGGATCGCTTGAGCCCAGGAGTCTGAGTTTGCTGTGAGCTAGGCTGACGCCACGGCACTCTAGCCTGGGCAACACAGTGAGATTTTGTCTCTACAAAAACACACACAAAAACAATTAGTCAAGGCCGGGCGTGGTGGCTCACGCCTGTAATCCTAGCACTCTAGGAGGCCGAGGTGGGAGGACTGCTCAAGGTCAGGAGTC
>CAUYRT010086835.1:0-45403 GCA_963574885.1 Lepilemur ruficaudatus | reverse complement strand
GAGGCTGAGGCTGGAAGATTGCTTGAGCCCAAGAGTTTCAGGTTCCAGACTATAATGCACTATGATCATGCCTGTAAATAGCCACTGCATTCTAGCCTAGGCAACATGGCAGGCCCAAGAAAGAAAGAAAGAAAGAAAGAAGGAAAGAAAGAAAGAAAGAAAGAAAGAAAGAAGGAAGGAAGGAAGGAAGGAAGGAAGGAAGGAAGGAAGGAAGGAAGGAAGGAAGGAAGGAAGGAAGGAAGGAAGGAGAAAGAAAGAAAAAGAGAGGTAAAGAAAAGAAAAGAAAGAAAAAAGAAGATAGTAAGTTGGGCTTTCCCATCATACAAAACTGCTTGTATTCATTAGCCCAACAACTAATGTACAGTCTACTACTAGCTAGACACGTTCTAAGCACTAGCACTAAATCAGTGAGCAAAACAGGTACCAAATCTCTGCCTCTTGAATATTATCCTCTAGTGGGGCATTATAGATATGCAATATATTAATTATGCCAGAGAATTTGGTGAATTCTCTGAAATAGGAAGTTTACTCAGCTAAAATTGATTCAACAACTCTTTGTTAAATACTGAATATTAGTTGTATGGTGTTTGTCAGGTGCTGGGGTTGAAGCAGGAACCAGACAGCTAGGCTCTCAGCCCTCATGTTACTTGTATTCTTGTGGACTGTGCCTGTAATCTAACTGTTTGCTCTCATGTGCATTTCTTACCCTTCTTCTGCTCCTCTGGGCGTGGGAGAGAGTAGGGAGATAATCCCTGCACACTGCATTTCCTGGGTTCTCTTGTCGCACAGCTCTTGATCTGTTCTTGCAAGAGCGGGTACTGACTACAGTTTGGACGACAAAAGAAAAAAGCAGCTCTGCCTCTACCTTTTTCTCCCTGCCTCCAGCTAGTCATGGTTCAAATCCTCACAAATATCTCCTCCTTCTGGGCTCTTTTCCCTCCAGCCCTTGGTGTGGTGGTGGCTTCTTGCTCTGGGTTGCTTCACTGTCTCTTTTTAGCTTCTCAGCTATTGCAAAATCTGTGTAACCAAATCTTTATATTAAATCTCCTCTCATTGAAAGACCTAAACTGGGTCTGGTTTTCCCAAGAGACCCTAAGTGGAATAGAGAGTTTTGAATAAGATGTTACTAATGTGATTAGCAAAACAAAAATGGAAGTGTGGAATCCTGTAGAATATGTAGGAAGAGATGCTGACTATATTTGTTTGCTGGGGCTGCCCTAACACAATACCACAGACTGGGTGACTTAAACAACTGAAACGTATTTTCTCACAGTTCTTGGGGCTAGACCTCCACAGTCAAGGTGTCTGCAGGTTCAGTTTCTCCTGAGGCCTCTCTCTTTGGCTTGCAGATGGCAGCCTTCTCCCTGCTGTCAGTGCCTGTGTACCCCTGGCATCTCTTCTCATAAAGAGACGAAGCAGACTGGATTAAGACCCACCCTAACAGTTTCATTTTAACTTAATCACCTCTTGCAAGGCCCTATTTCCAAATACAGTCACATTCTGAGGTATTGGGGGTTAGGGCTCCAACATATGAATTTTAGAGGGTACTCAACTTAATCCATAACAAACACTGACCTTGTTGAAAGATCAGGCAGGCTCAACTAAGAAGGAGATCAACAAATAGAGTGACAGGGAGGACACTGGTGGCTCTCCATGCATTTATTTGATTTCTACATATTTGACATAATTTTATGAACACAACACACTAGCCACTGGATACACAGGCCTGAATAAGATGAAGGGTTTCCCCTGTCATTAACACTGGGTAGGAGAAATGGACAAGGGATGGGACAATTAAAATATAATGTAATTCATCTCAGGATGAGGTAAGCATAGGGAGTAACTGGAGAATGGAGAACAGGAGCATCTCACCCTACTATGAAGGTCAAGAATGGCTTCCTCTGGGTAGATGTCATCCAAGGTGAGTCTTACAAAAGTGTTGGGCAAGTGAAGAAAACCCCAGAGTGGGAAGAAAATTCCAGGCAGATGCAAAAGCATGTTTTCTAGAGGTTAGATTTGTGGCTAAGATAGCATAACATATTCATCCTTCATGAAGTTGAGATGACAGTATTTTCTTTTTCTTCTTTTTTTTTTTTTTTGAGAACTGAGTAATATTTCTCAATATTAATTGATGTAGTGCTCTTTATAGCTCTTTTAATAAATTTTGGGAGTTGGTCTCTAAATATCTTGGAGCCAATGATCTGCTTCCCCTAATTGTTCTTTTTGGTTTGTTTCCATCTATGTGAGAAGATCATGCCATTCGTCTTTGATCATCGTGTCTGTAATTTCAGGGTGACCACCTCTTCTTTGGCATCCGTGATCCTGGGGGCTCCAATAGTGCTACTTGCAGGAAGTTGCTGAGGGTGCTCATTGGAACAATAGGAAGATGAGGTAAGGCTTTTAAAACTCTGCTTTATAGCTTTTTGCCTCTACATCCTTAATGAGGATGTTTCTTCTTTTTTAACCACATCACTGTGGTTAATGAAGTATTACACAGTAGCGGGCCCACATGATTGGCCCAAAACCAATATTAAAAATAAAATTAAAACATAAAGTTTTTTTCTCTTTGATCTTTTTCAGCTATTTCAGTAGACCTCTTTCCTCCCTGCCTAGTGTCACTTGAGAAAGTTCAAAGTGACCCTATTACAGATTTCTAGCTTGAAGCATAAGCAATTTGTCCAATACCATTAGATAGGAAGGAGAGTAACTGAAAAATAATATTCAAAACAGTCATAGATAATCTATGTGCATTTGAAGATTTTGTACTTTATTATATATATCATAGATAAAAGGCTTAGGGTTCCCCCCAAAAAAGATTCACTAAAATCCTTAGATGGTGTCCTTTTCTTTCCCTGGAAGAACTTTGGTTTAGTAATTCTAAAGAAGTTTCTTCATATATTATTGCTGTTCAGAGCACAAGGGCTTTTAAGTATTTATTTAAAAAGTGTCTGTAGTAGATTTAGGAGTAGATGCCTTCTTTTCTCCTTAGGACTAAATTGCATGCTATTGACAAGAAATAAAATTAAAAATACCACATGCATCTTTCCAGCAATTAAGATTGAGAACATTTGATTGGAGATTTTCTGGGTTTTGAGATTGTTTCACATTTCCACCTCTGACGCGGAAATAGATTCGAAGTTATAGCAAGAGAGCACTGAGTTAGATGTAAAGAAGAACTTTGTGTGTCAGACTGATTAAACACTGGAGCAAATTAGCAGGGAAGCTTATGGAATAGCCATCTGTAGAGATATTTCAAAAATAGAATTGACAATTTTCTTCTTTGGATGATTTAGGAAATGCCCCTACTGGCAAGGAGATGGACCAAATGGGCTCTTGCAATCCTTTTTGGTTCTCTGCTCCTAAGAGTCTTCCTATACAGTTCTTGGAAGTATTTATTTCCTAAGTAGAATATAGAACAGAAAGCCTTTAGCAAAGGCAGGTCTATGTGTGTATGTGTGTGTGTGTGTGTATATATGTCTTTAGGTAGAAGAATGGCAAAGGAACATTGTATTATTTAAAAAGCAAAATTATCATTTCCTAACCATTCATGTTACCTATGTCAAATAAATAGGACTTTCTCAGACTTTCTAGGATCTTGTTGCTTTTCTGACTTTTCACCCTCTGTCCTTTCTCTGCCTACACTTCAAGTGTGGGCCTGATCTTGTGTCCTACTCTCTGCTCTCTTTCCCCTTAACCCGTCTCTCCCAAGAGACAGTTTCATGTTCTCCCGAGGTTTCTGTTGTGTCACTCAAAGAATCTGCTTCCACAGTCGTGAGCGTTTCTCTGGGTTCCAAAATTGCATTCCAACTACCCACCAGGTACAGCTACCTGAGAAGACCTCTCAGCAAATTCAGCTCAACCTGCTGCACACTGAAGAGCTGGGAAGAGAGGACAGTGTGTCCACCCTGCCATTCCACAGTCCCTCTTGTAGACTTCTCAAGACCCCACCATCCTAACCGTTCTTCCCATGCTCACCCTCTGAGCCCTCATCATCTCTTTAGCCTCATCTCATACAGAAAACTTCTCCCTACTCCACCCCCCAGCTCGTGATCACACAGTCCCAGAAACGCGTGCCTGACCCTCTCTTCTGGCAACACACCGTTCTCTCAGCTTACAGCCCTGTGAGCTCATTTGATTTTCTCAAGTTGCCTATTTCTCTTTGCCTACATTATCTCTTCTACCTTGGATAACCTTCCTATCTTGACAGTAAAAATTGTAACCCTGCAATGTGACTCACATTTCCAGTCTCAGCTCATCTTTTCAGGAAATCTTACTGAATTCTTCTTCATGTGCATTAATTGTCCCCTGTCTAAAGATCCTCAATACCTTCCTCACATGATCTTAGAAAAGGCATATAGCGTGAGAGGTGGATTATTCAGTATCTGGGACTATATTGTGTGTATCATATTCCAGCTATGAGACCCTAATGAGTGACCTAACCTCTCAGTGCCTCAGTTTTCCCAGTTATAAAAATGGGTATAAATATAATACTACCCCAAAGGAGTGGGGATGAAAATACTCAGCTGGGTGCTAGGGAGAATAAAGAGGTGAATGGTCCCTGAAATCAAGGTGGTTATAGTTGGTTAACCACCTTGGTTATAGTCAAGTTAATAATATATGCAATTCTAATAACTGTAATAAACTGTGAATGTCCCATCATCATCACCATCATTGGCATCATCATCATCATCAACACAACTAACTGTCCTTCAGTGCTTGCCATTCCTTCCCAGCACTGTTCTAAGGTGAATGAATCATTAGTAGACACACAGTGAAAAATTGTATAACAATTAGGCAAAGCAAGGTCATTGAGATTTGTTGACCTTTCTTCCTGCTAGCGCAGAGCAATTCCCTACAGCATATTCTTAACTGTTTAATTGGTCTATTTTTAAATGACTGAAACTACTTGGCTCCTACCACAACCCATGAAAGATCGTCTTACAATATACTAAACAGAAGTTCCAGGAAGTTTCTTTTTCTGAGTTTTACTTTTCCTCCAATCATTTCGAACAAACCTCATGTCCCATAATTTCATTATGAAGAAGTACCATCAGTGTGCACAGTTATCTCATGGCTACTAAGTTGTTTTTCCCCCTAAGATGCTATGCCACGTGCATTTACTCCTTCATTCCTCCAAGATATTGGTCCTCAGTAGCCAAACTTTAGTTATCTTTGAATCTATTTGTGCCTTCAAATTGCCTTCCGTTTATTTCAAGTTCTCTGGCAAACTCTCAAAAATGTAAATATCACTTTATCTGGCGCAATGATGATGATAATAAAAACAATAAAAGCAATAGGAAGTAAAAGAAGAAGAATATGAAAAAAATGATGCCTTTCATCAGTTTACTACCTTATAGAGTACGAAACACTTTTCACATCAATTATAGTGAAATTTCATCTTACATGGAGATTGGGCTCTCAAACCAATTTGTAAGATGAAGATTGCCTACAGTTAAAATTACCCTTAAAAATCCCTTAGGAAGTGCCACATGCAATATCAACATACCATTTCTCAATAAATCCAAAGATTTCTTTTTTTCCTCTGCTATTGGAACAGATCGTTGTTTCTTTGGTTGAGCTCCAGATGAAGCAGTTGGCTTGCGTTTAGGGACCATGTTGCATGAAAAATAAGTATCTTTAAACACTAGAATCACACTCCTGCACCATCAGGTGCTCACATGCTGAGAAGCAGCCGCAGGGAGACAGAGGCCCAGGCAGAAACAGCCTCCCATGTCACTGTCACCCCCAGGCATGTGCTCAGGGACTGGAGGGCCGTGCACAATGGCCCATGCTACTTCATACCATTCTGTAAATCTCTGCTTGTGTTTCTTTTTGCCTCCAATTCTCATTCTCTTTCTTTTTGTGAGGTGAAAGAGGATAGGCATATAGCTGAATATGTTTAAGGCAAAAAAAAAGCTTATGATATGCTCTTGCCGGACCCCACTTAACAACCCAATGATGTAGACAGGGGTCCCTATCTCATTTTAAAAGTGAAAATACACTAAAGCTCAGAGTTGTAAGATTTAACAAATAAAAATATAGGATGTCCAGTTAAATTTTAATATCAGTTAAACCATGCGAAATTTTGTAGAATAAGTACGTCCAGTGCAATATTTGGGACACATTGTGCTAAAAATATTTTTTGTTTATCTAAAATTCAAATTTAACTAAGCATCCTGTATTTTATGAGGACCCTCACCTGGAGGCATTACCTGGCTTCAAGTCTGCTAGCTTTCACACTCCTTACCTTAGATCACAATACTGCTCACATTTTGAAAATACTAATTCTCATACTCTCTTTTGTTCACATTTGAACTACTTAATTCATCTACATTATGCTTACATTTGAAATATTTTTCAATTTGTTAGACAAAATTACTTAATTCAAAAAAGCACCATATAAAAATATATTTTCTTATTCAGACAGTGCATGAATTAAAACTCAGATTTGAGCTGTGTAGTCCCAATTCTTGATGAGAAATTGATTCTCTTCTTGTTTTATACTTTCAAAAATGAAATACCAAGTGAATTTGGTTTTAAGAAATGATGTGATTAACAGGGAAAAATTGTGAATTTAGTAAAGGCCTTTACTACTCAGATGGAATGGAAAATGTTTAAGCCAAAAAAAAAAAATGAAGAAAGGTCACATGGCTATATCTAATATATTGGGCTTATATTCATTATGACATCATTAATAGCCAATTAGAAAGTTCTCTTTGTTTATATTAAGCCTTCTGAGTCCGTTTCACAATAATTGGTATTGATAGCATTTTATTGCTGCCATACACTTTGTTAGCACCAAGACTGATATATTTTGATGCAGAAAAATGTGATGCTTTAACAAAGCAAGCACAATGTTATGTTATTTTTACTATGCCATGTTACCTGGCAGGCAATTACAGTTCTGGACTTTAACATTGTTTTCCAAGAATAACAATCATCTAATGTTTAGTTTGGCTAAAACAGAAATTGTGACCGGCCACCTGTTAGAAGAAAAATAAAACATTCCTGTGGGTGGAAGATCTGAGGTAAATTATGAAAGGTTTTAAGAAAGGGAGTAGCATGTTCTGTTGGCTATGATAAAAAATTGTAAGAGGTGATGAAAATTAGACAGACAGAAGTCTGAGTATTACAGATCTTTTCATTACCCTTAAAACACTCCGAAAATGCTACCATCCACTGTCAGGGATGGAAATCTCAGACATTTCTGACATTTAAATTGGAACAACTCTGGAACTGTGTCTTGAACTGGTGGTCAGATTCCCTACAGAGAATCTGGGAAGCATCCCAAGGGGGTCATGTGCCAGAACAGCTGACTTTAAAGCCACTATTTAATCACGAAGCAAAAGCATAGTAACCTGGTGTTTATGAGCTTGTGCCCTGAAGCAAGCACACCTGGAATAATTATTAGCCCTGCCACTTACTAACTCTGTCTCTGGGAAAGTTTTCCTCTCTAAACTTTAGTTTCCTCATCTGTAAAATGGGAATAGAAAATGTTATCAGGGTTGTCTGGAAGGAATAAAGGTAAGTAAAAGAGTAAAGTTCTTATTATATAGTGAATACCCAATAAATGAAGCTATTAGTATTAATGATGAACTATGCAATAAGAATAAGACTCTTTTTGTTTGTCAACTCTTTTGTTCAACAAACATTTAGTGAGTGTTGTGTGATACTCTTCTAGGTCCTAAAGAATAAGACTTCAACCCTGGCATCTTTCCACATCCTTTCCCATGCCAAGAGGTAGAAAGATAACATAAGATTACAAAGTGAACAAATGGTAGTTATGGAATAACATTTCTTGTGCCTGAAACTATGTCTTATTGTATCTTATAATTACAACATCTATGTGACATAAGTACCATATTGCCTTATCATAGATGAGGAAACTGAAACATATAGTTTTAATAGCATATCAAAATTAGTGAATGGCAGAGCTGAGGTTTGCACCTAAGCTTGCAGGACCACGAAGTACACTCCTTTAACCACTACAATTAAGAGAAAATTCCTGAGAGGCCTTAAAGAGATCCTGACACAAGAAAAAAATGGAAAGACCACACCTTTCCTCATTTCTGTGGTCACTAAAATGGTCTTATCTTGCATCCAGCATGAAAACTGAAAGCTCATTCAGAGTGCCATTGTATCAATTCCTTGGTTCTCGTCCATGTGTATGCATTCATTAACATTCATGCGACTAGTCCGTCTATAGCTGATGCGATCAAAATCAAAGGGCTAATGAACTAAGCCACTCTTGCTAAAAATAATCTCTGCAAAGACCACATGTGGTAATTCTAATGAGTTATTTTATAGTAAATGTACTTACAAAGAGCATGAAGCAAACAAAGAAATAGTTGTCGAAGTCAGATTAAAAATCAGTATTAAAAAAGCCAATCTGGGCCGGGTGCGGTGGCTCACGCCTGTAATCCTAGCACTCTGGGAGGCCGAGGCGGGTGGATTGCCCAAGGTCAGGAGTTCGAAACCAGCCTGAGCAAGAGCAAGACCCCATCTCTACTAATAATAGAAAGAAATTAATTGGCCAACCAAATACATATAGAAAAAATTAGCCGGGCATGGTGGCACATGCCTGTAGTCCCAGCTACTTGGGAGGCTGAGACAGAAGGATCGCTTGATCCCAGGAGTTTGAGGTTGCTGTGAGCTAGGCTAATGCCACGGCACTCTAGCCCGGGCAACAAAGTGAGACTCTGTCTCAAAAAAAAAAAAAATATCTCCACATATGGCCAATGTCCCTTGAGGGTAAAATTGCCCCTGGTTGAGAACCCCTGGCTTAATAGGAGGTAGAGTAGTTTAGGGTGGAGGGAAATTAGTGCATTTTTATAACTTACATGCTTGTGGTCCTTGGGGACTTCTACTTGGAGATGTTCCCTATGTGGTTGAAGGTAGAAACCTGGAGCTCACAGGAAAGATCTAGGCTGTAGGTATAGAATTGAGAATGTAGAGTGCGCTATGATAATTGGGACTTGGGTAAAGGCAAGATCTCCCAGAAAGTTTAAGAAAAGCAAAAGGCCAAGAACAGCTATGTGGTGTCCCTAGAATTCAGAGCTTATGTAGATGGAAGACACTGAGCTCATCAGAGAGACCAAGAAGGATGGCCTGAGAGACTTCTTTCTCTCCTTTCTCTATGCTTCTTAACAAATACATATGTGCACAACCCTTCCAATCATATTTATTAAACTACAGATGGGGAAAAACACAAAGAAATGGGTTGGGAACCCAAAGCCAAGATTTAAGCTCTTGTAGAGTTTGGTAAGTGGCTGGGGAGAAGGGATGATATCTCATAAGTAACTTAGTTACAACATCTTCAAAATAAATTTTTTTAATTTTCATTTTTTTTTTTTTTTACTTTTTTAAAATTTCAGAATATTATGGGGATACAAACATTTTGGTTACATTTAATGCCCTTGCCTCGCCCAAGCCAGGGCTACAAGCGTGCCCTTCCCCCATACAGTGCACTCTGCATCCATTTGTTGTGAGTTTGCCCACCCCCATGTTCCCCCTCCCACCTGACTGGCACCCAGTGAATATTACTACCATGTGAGCACCTTAGAGTTAATCAGTTAGCACCAATTTGATGGCGAGTACATGTGGTGCTTGTTTTTCCATTCTTGTGTTACCTCATTTCAAAGGATACAAGAGGTGCTAGTTCACCATTGTTTTTTGTAGTTGAGTAGTATACATATACCACATTTTATTAATCCACTCATGTATTGATGGGCACTTGGGTTATTTCCACATCTTTGCAATGGTGAATTGTGCTGCCATAAACATTTGAGTGCATTGTCTTTATTACAGATTGTCTTTTGTTCCTTTGGGTAGATGCCTGGTAGTGGGATTGCTGGAGCAAATGGTAGTTCTATTTTTAGCTCTTTGGGATATTTCCAAATTACTTTCCACAGCGGTTGTACTAATCTGAAGTCCCACCAGCAATGTAAGTGTGTTCCCATCTCTCCACATCCATGCTAGCATTTGTTGTTTTGGGACGTTTTGATAAAGGCCATTCTCACTGGAGTTAGGTAATATCTCATTGTGGTTATGATTTGCATTTCCCTAAAGACTAGAGATGTTGGGAACTTTTTCATATGTTTGCTGGCCATTATTTTGTCTTCTTTTGAAAAGTTTCTGTTCGTGTCCTTTGCCCATTTATTAATGGAGTTGTTTGATTTTTTTCTTGTTAATTTTCTGAAGTTGTATATCGATTCTTGTTATCAGCCCTTTATTGGATGTGTAGCATGCAAATTTTTTTCCATTCTGTAGGTTGTGTATTAGCTCTAATGATAGTGTCCTTGGCTGTGCAGAAGCTTTTTAATTTGATCAGGTCCCATTTTTTTTTTTGTTGTTGCTACTGTGATTGCTTTGGGGGTCTTCTTCATAAATTCTTTGCCTAGGTTGATGTCTGTAAGAGTTTTCCCAACATTTTCTTCTAGAATAATTAAGGTTTCACATCTTAGGTTTAAGTCTGTTATCCATTGTGAGTTGATTTTTGTGAGAGGTGGGGATCCAGTTTCAATTTTCTGCATGTGGTTATCCAGTTTTCCCAGCACCATTTATTGAATAGAGATTCTTTTCCCCAATGTATATTTTCATTCTTTACATCTAGAAAAAATAATTCTACCCTTTGTATGGAACCAGAAAGGACCTCGTATAGCCAAAGCAATCTTAAGCAAAAAGAATAAATTGGGAGGCATCAGTCTACCAGACTTCAAGCTTTACCTAAGTAAATTTTTTGATATCTTCACTCTGAAAACAATATGAGAAGAAAAGTTGCAAGAGTCTATCTTTAAATTTTTGGTAGTATATTCTTATCTTCTGGATAATAGATTTTCTGTAATTCTGCTGAAAGTTAAAACTTTAAATACACTTAACAGTTTTTAATATTTTTAACCTTATTAAAGTAAATAAGTGAAAAATAATTAAAATCTTCTAGAGAAATGAACTACTGAATAATAGATTCAAATAAAAATTTGCTTTGGAAACTAAGAACTAATTTTTGTGACTTCACAAAAATTAACCTTTAAACAACATTGTGAGTTAAAAGCTTCATTTCTCATTGTCTGAATGAAGCTTTTATTTTATCATCTTTTTAAAATCACACAAGTAATGCATGAATATGTTATTGTTGTAAAAGATTCAAACCACACAGAAATATTTAGAAAAAAAACATGAATGGCCCCCTTCTCCCATCTGCCACTCCCCCACTCCCCCGTCCCTTCCCCAGATGCAACAATTCTCAACTGTTTGGTGTTCAACTATCTAGTCCCCCATGCTAGACGCTGAGTGTGCATCAGTGAATGTAGAACATTGTTCTGTAACATGCTTTTTTGCCTTTTTAGATCTTGGAGGTATGAAAGAATCTTTAGCACCACATAAACAACAACAACAAAAGTTTTTCTTTCAATAATGAAAGAGTGAGCTAATATAATTAAATCAATCCAACATTTATCGCAGAAAATGACAATGACTGTAGCACTGATAATTCAGCTAGCTGACATAAAGTCTTTGGAACCCATCTGCGGGATGAATTCAGTAAAAAGCACATTCAATTTTAAAATCTCAATATTTAGATTTGATAGCTGCAGAGGCAAAATACTGGCCTTCATCTCCCAGCAACAAGAGAGTGACAATATCCTATTTTGCTAAAATAATCTCTTCATTATGTATCAGACATGTTTAGAGGTAACATAATGAAATTGCCTGAAAAGAAAATTTGAGAAGCAAGGTGAAGTAATCATTTCCTTTGTAGCAAAACATACTTAGCTGATTTCTTATTCTTGTTATTTTTGTGCCTGACCTTAATGAGGAAAGGCCCAGGAATATTTTCTAATGAGTAATTAACTTGGCTGAGGAGGAGACTACGGCATTGACCTGACAATTTATTTGCTCTGTGATTCCAATTCAACCTTTATATGACAGATGATGCAAATAAGAATGTCTACAATGAAGCTAACTCTTCAGTAATGCTGTAGAGGTATCTTCTCCAAGAATGTTAAAATTAAGACTCCTATTTTTCACTGCTGAATTTCATCCCCAAGCTAATGCTGTCATGACAATATTGCTCATCATCTTCATACAAGTGTGAAGTATTTTTATATCATCACAGAAAATCGCTTTGTTTATTTCACATAGAGCGATTCTTTCCTAGATTAGACTAACAAGGTCTATTTTATTTCTGTCATTTGTCGGATAAATCCCATCAATAAATTTTCTGCTTCTTTCTGAATAAATCCTCTCTCTGCTATCATTTTGATTTTATAGCTAGTCAAATCTTTCATCCAGACACTATCACTTACCTCCGTGGACATTAACTTTCTCCTTCTCAATGAAATAAGCTGCTTTTAGTCCAGTATCTTTTCCCCACGTCAGTGCTGAATACTCCCATCAAAGTTCTAACGAGAAGAGGACTGGCTGTGGATGAAAAAGTCCTAGGTCAGAGTCCCAGCTCCACTTCCACTTTCCAACATGTGACTTTTGGGCAAGCCATTGTCAGCTTGAGTTTCTTCATCTATAAAAATGAGGGGGAGCGCTGTCTGCACCACTTGGATCCTTGTGCTTGTTTCGAGCATATAAAAAAGAGAAAGGTCTATGTAAAAGACCTTTGTAAACCACACACATTATGTAAAGCAAATTATTGAAGTGGTGGGCATGACCTAGATGCTTGGAAAATGTCTTAAAGTGTTAGTTGAATCAATAGCTCCAGCTCATTGTTTGCCCAGTTTACCAGGTGCCTCACAGAGTGAGGGAGACAAGAGTTGAGTGAACTTTTTGGCTTATAACCTTGTTCTTCCCTTGTCCCCCAACTGCATCCATCTCAGAGATCAGTCAGCACATGCATACGGGTCTCTGGTGTCTATTTCTGAAGCTCATGATTCTGCCAATCTGGGCAACACTGCCTGGTCTGCAGAGTAGACACTTTCCCCCATGTCAGCTCTGCAGAGCCGCCTCTCTTCTGGCAGTGTGCTCTTTGATAGGGGAGAGAAACTCTCTATGTTACAGAATTAGAGTCAATGACTGTGCTCTAGGGCCAATCCTTTTGAATGGCTGCTGCTAACTTTCTCAACTTGTTTCCTTTTCATCTCAAGTCCCATTGCTAAGTACCTCCTCAGATTCTGTGAGATGAATAAATAAAAAATAAGTAATACTCATCTCACAGGGTTTTACAGTGTGCTTACAACATTGCCTGAGACTCAGTAAGCATGTAATAAGTATTAGCTATTATTGTTATTATTAAATGGCTTTGAATAATTGCTAGCATATACAGTGAGTATTCAGTGATGTTAATCATGGTTAGTAGTATTCTATTTATACAGCTGTTGTAAGAAATAAAATAATTGGTTAATGCATGTAATTCACTTAGAGTACCAAACACATAGTAAGTGCTTTAAAGTTATTTTCTATTATTTGTATGATATGAATGCTATCATAAATGATATACTATGTGCATTGTTTTGTGACAAGACTTCTTTCAGCATGTTTCAGGTATTTCTGTCTTAGTACTAGAGAGTGACTTCATTTTTTAAAAACTACTCAAGGCTATCAATTACTTTTTTTTTCTTTATTGATGGACATTTAGGTGGTTTTAACTTTTCAAACAAACTCCTCTATAATGTGCCCCGTTGGGCTTATATTTTTGTCTTTTTACAGAGGTCTAGTATTGCAGGGGCTAGGCCATAGGCACATTTAATGTTAGTAAATTATGAAAACTATTCATTAAAGCAGCTGTGCCCATCAGCTGTAACAGCTACATGTTTCACTACTCTTTTACCGACACGTCATGTTACCAAATTTTGAAATATTTGCTAATAAGATATGTTATGAGCTCATTGCTTTAATTTGCATTTCCCTGATTACTACTGAGAAACATTTTTCATATGTTTATTGACTATTTATATTTCCTCTTTTATAAACTTTCTATATTCTATCTGCTTATTTAGTATCTGCTTTAGAAGCCTGTTCATCCAGGGCATAATGGGGATTCCTTGAGAAGCCTGAGGAATGTGTCACCTTTTTTACTAGACCCACCACTTCTGGTTATAAGGGAGTGAGAATGAATTCTTTTAGAACAATATTTCAGATTAGAATTATAATGAGCCCTTAATTATTAATTTTAAACAGTGTTATTCAAAGTAGGGTCAGCAGCTTCAGCCTCAGTGAGATGTTTTTAGATAAGTACCTTAATTCTTAGGCTCTCTCTAGATTACTTCATCAGAAACTCTAGGGCTGGGCTTGACAGCAGTGTTTTAGTTTAAGAAGTCTTCCAGGTGATTGAGAAACACTAAACTAGACCATTCAAAGGATAAAAAATTGGTTAGTAAGGCTTGTTGAAAAAATAGGAGTGAAAAAATCTTATTAAAAAATTAGTGATCCTAAAACTGGAGTAAGTAAGATCATGATTACATTTCTATATTACTTAGTAGAGTTAACATTTAAAATTTTATTGGTACATGCAACTTGGATGAGTCTCAAAGGAATTATTGCAAGTGAACAAAGCCATTCTCTTACATACTGTATGATTTCCATTAATATAACATTCCTGAAATGACAACATTAAAGAGGGTGAAGGGTGGTGGGGGAATGAAGGTGGAAGGTTGGGGATAGTAAAATGGCACAGTGAACACTTTTTATGCCGATAGAAGTGTTCTGTATCTTGACTGTGGTGCTGGATACACAAACCTATGCCTATGATAGAACTGCATAGAACTGAATAAACACACACACACACACACACACACACACACACACTAAGTACAAGTAAAACTACAAAAATCTGAATAAGATCAGCATCAATGCCAATATTCTGGTTGTGATATTGTAAGACAGTTTTGCAAGATGTTACCATTGGGGAAAATTGGTAAAGGTTACAAGGAACCTCTCTGTTTGATTTCTTACAACTGGAAGTGAATCTGCAATTATCTCAAAACACTAAGTTTGATTAAATAATAACAATAAAAGTTTTATTAGGTTTGTCATAAGTTTCCACAGATATTGATAGGAAACTAAAAAAATGACTCATGATCATTTGCCTCTGAATTTGGCAAAATGTTTTGATGTCTTAGTCATAAGTTAAAGAATTAAAAAATAATAATAAGCATATTAGATCAAGGACACTTAATTTCCTATTGAAAAAATTAGAAAAAAAAGGCCATGTTAACATATAGCTCTAATTCCTCTTTAAACATTATTTTCTCCAATGTTTCAGTCTTTTATATATATATAATATTAACTATTTCTAGGTAATAATGATAAAAAAAGCCATAAAATACAGAAATACTTCAAGAGGAAAAAATAGCACATATTAAAAAATTAATTTTTAAATTTTTAGCTTGGATCCATTTTTATTTGAAAGGCAATCCTTTTGGGGAAAGTAGAAACATAACTAGAAAACATTAGAATGCAATTTCTGCAGAACAGATATTTATAGAGCTGTGGAAACTCTTAACTACAGAAGAGATTGCAGTTTTCGAAGAATTACAAAACAATCTCAAACACCTACACACTTGCATCATTAATTAAAGATTCTCGGCCAGGCGTGGTGGCTCACGCCTGTAATCCTAGCACTCTGGGAGGCCGAGGCGGGAGGATCGCTTGAGCTCAGGAGTCTGAGACCAGCCTGAGCAAGAGTGAGACCCCATATCTACTAAAAATAGAAAAAATTAGCTGGGCATGGTGGTGCATGCCTGCAGTCCCAGCTACTTGGGAGGCTGAGGGAGGAGGATTGCTTGAGCCCAGGAGTTTGAGGTTGCTGTGAGTTAGGCTGACACCATGGTACTCTAGCCTAGGCAACAGAGCAATACTCTCTATCAAAAAAAAAAAAAAAAAAAAGAAAGAAAGAAAAGAAAAGAAAAAAGATTCTATGAGAAGAGTGTTAACAGATCTTTGGCAAATCATTGAAATTTACACATTCTGACACAATTTTTCTTATAACTAACCTGAAAGACTCCAGGCTGCCAGTTTTGTTCTTTTTTTCCCCAAAGGTCACCTGGAAGAGGTTTTTAGGCTCTACCTACAAGAAACTATTTTGGCTTCTTCCTATAACCCTGATCTTCTGAGCTCTATTGGTATTGTCTTGTTGGATGACAGCTTTAGATGTCAACTGAACATTTAGTTCGTGTTTGGGTGATCTATTTTAGCAGAAAATTTTCATCTGTGAACTATTGAAGCAGCCAATAATAGTTGGAGGATACAATAAAGATGGAGTTGTCTATGTTCTAATTCTAATCTTATTTTCCTTTGTTTGACCAGCTTATTTCTGAATTTATCAGGGTAGGTTTCACTCCATTCAATATCCTCCTTCGCTTGGGACTTAAAACCTCCCACAAAATTTTACCAGGAATCTTAGTGGAATTTATCATATTTAGAATCCTTAAGCCACAGTTGTTAATTCCAAAAATTGCTTAATAACTTTTACAGATTAAAATCAATTATGCCTACTTGTATCCAACATGTGACTTAGTATCATAAACAATTTATTTTGCTTCTATCATCTATTCATGACCCCTAGTAGGACATGAAGGAGAAGGGTATGCCTTAGAGATGGGTATTTGGTGAATATAGCATAGAAACTTGAAGGATATATGAGCAAGTAGCTTTGCTTTGGCTAAACTTCCTCTCAGTTGGATTCTGTTCTCAGAAAACTTCTGGAAACACATTTATGTGGTGTGTAGTTAGAGGGAAACTGCATCGCAGTGGTTACTCAAACCATAAGAAAACCCCATATCCTAGAAATTTGAAACCAACTTTTATGTGTAAGTATTTTTTTTTTAACTGCATTTTGGGAATCTCTTCATTCTTCAGAAGTAGGAAGATTCCTAACATGGGCTTTGAGCTCCTTTTAAAATCACTGGGAGAGAAGCAGTCTTTATGATTTCTGTGTACTGAGTCATAACATACCAAGTTACTGGTGCCAGAAATCCACACTAGACTCACTCCCCTTAAACAGCCTCTCCAAACAGGTCATTGAAGGGCTTCTGGAACTATAATTTATGGTGCCTCATGCAGCGATAAGAAAAATGCTGGACTGAGTTCAGAAACAAGGGTCAAATGATGGCGATGAGAGCAAACAATTTCAAATTATTTTACAACGTTGCAGCTAACTTGGAGGCTGCTGGGAGAGAAAGCATATAAGAGGGAACTACACAGTCATAACTAAGCCAAGTTTCCTGTTATTTATTTATTATGTTTTATTTGTTTGTTTGTTTATTTATTTATTTATTGGAACAACATTTTGATCACTTGGGGGAAACACTAATGTATTTCCATCTTCCTCTTAAAATATTCAGTTTCAAAACTGGGCAGAAGCTCCTTTTTATCATATATTTCCAAGAAGTGATAAGACTCAAATATGTGAGCTGATTGCAAGCAGTAAATATTTTTGGTTGAGGATAGAGTGGCCCGATGATGTTTAACTACTGACGTTAGCCTGCTCTGGGCTTGTCCTGTCACATAGCAGTGCCGTATGACTTTCAGTCTATTGTTCACAAAATAACGCAATCTTTCTGAACATCACTGTGCCACTTTATCGCTCACCATTATTTGCTGGTATCTAATTTTTTCCTCATTTTTAGTTAGTGTTGTCTTTAAGATTCTTTAACAAAAGTAAGTTAACATGTTGAAAGGGGAAAAGATAATGTCTCTAAGTAGACTTGCTAGGTGATAGAAAAATCCCAAATATTTTGAAAAACTCCTGCATTACTAATCTTTAAGTTGCAAAGAAAATATGTATCCATATCCTTTTAAAATAAAAAGAAAGTAGCTATTATATGGCCTGTTTCTTCTGCTTAATTTGTAACCGGGCGAACTGTACTCCTCTCAGTGTGGGAGGCTCTCTGTCCTACTTCAGGCAGAATTTTCACGGGACTTTCTCTTATCTGAGCCTCTCTATGAACCTTTCCTCTATTTCTGTTACTTTATCTAATTTGGGAGATAAGCAGGGTCAAAAACAAACAAAAAGAGCTGCCAAAGAAATAATAGAAGCTTTTTTCTCCCTCTGGAATTGGAACATTCCTACTGGCTAAAGTAGTCTAAATTAAAAAGCAGTGAGTCATCCATCCCTCTCTGTCATTTGCATGAGCCCCACACCTGCTGTCCACCTTCGCAGGGAAGGTCACTCTCTGAGAGTGATGACTCATGCTGCCCACCCTCTTCAAGGACTTTCTGGCTGCCCATGCTCATCAGTAGCTTCCCTAAAATTAATTCCACATGGCACTTTCTTCAGTTAAGGTCCTAGAAATCACTAGACCTGTGGTTGCCTCTGGGCAAGGATCGTCTTATCTGACTCAAATTCCCGTGAGTAATTCAGGCACATGATGCTGACCCCAAGTACCCAGGAAGGAGCCCTGGAATTCAATATGTGTAAAGCAAACCACTTTTGATTTGTTGACAATAGCAAAGACAATAGCATGCAGCATCATTCATTGTGCGTCAAGAGAAATTCTGAATTTATTCTATTGTTATTGTTTAACAGAAGTTTGATATTGTGATACATTTGTATTTTTATTTTGTTTCTTTGAAAATAATTAAACAATGTTTAAGAAGATAGCAGTAGTTATCATGTACTGCCTGGTCAGCACTATGTTAAGTGATTTAATTCGCTATCATATTTGATCTTCACTCAAAGAGATGGGTGCTGGAGTCTCCACTTCTTGGAGAGAAACTGAGATTAAACAATTTATCATCACACAGCTAATAAGAACTGGGGGAGTCATTTGAATCAAAGGCTTTTCTTCTACAAATTCTCTGTTCTTTCCCATTTTGCTATACCATATCCGAGAAGAGGAATTGTACCAATTCTGAATCTGCTTAACAGAATTTGTGACAGTTTAGCATTCATTCACCTTTGCACTCTGAGGATAAATCTATGAATTCAACAAATGTTTACTGAATGAGAGTTATGTACTCTCACTCAGTAAAAAAGTGATTCTTTTGTCTTCAAATATTTGTCAGTTTTAGTAATGTGGACACTTGTTTGCAAAACCGAAATCAAAAATAGTGATTTCATCTATTAACAATTGTTGAAACCTGTTAGAAATCTTTGATACATTCTGTTTTTCCTTTCAGACTTGAGTGTGTATCGGAAGTATTATACTTCTCTTTGAGGAAGACCTTTTGAAGACCAAAATTCTTAGTTCTTACCACAAGATAATTAAAGCCAACATTATTGAAATATTTTGAAACTTAACAAAACACTTAGATTCCATAATAGTTATGTTACAGCACATTTTCATTTCATATCCTCTAACCTTAAGCTAAATTAAGAGTCTTTTTAAAATTTTTTTATTTTTTATATTTTTTATTTTTTCATTTTGACGGAATTAAACTGCTTTTGAATCTTTCCATTGGGACCACCTAATCGCCCTTCAGGTTTTCTAAGTCTCTGAAATATGACAAGTGATATTTATGAGAAGAATCAGATGAAGAATAAGTAAAGTTAATAAACAGGAGACAAAGAAAGAAGGAAAAGAAAATGCCCAAAGAAGCAAAAAAGAAATTTGAAATAGAGGAGAGGAGGAGTGAAGAAGCAGCAAAGTAAAGGCAGAGTCCAAGCACAAGGAACGTCAGGGGCAACTTACAAAATAACCTTTTTCTGCATCTCCTTGCATGGGCTTGTGCATAGATTGACAACTGGAGGCTGATCGGTGAAAATCCATGGCCCAAGTAAATGAGATGTGGCCCACGGCTTCTTGATAAGTACAGGGGACCCTCCTCAGGAGACTCTGTTAGGATCTTGCTCTCCTTGAGGTGCTCGTGAGCCAGTCTGGAGGATGGGACAGGGAAAATTAAAAACAGCTCTCTGCTATTCGGGGACCTGAATGCAACCCTCCACTTATTCATTCACTCATTCATAGTTGTTCATTCATTTAAAAGTATTTACTGAAAACTAAAGGCAATGTGCTGGGCACTGCAAATTTTTTTAAAAAACTCATGCATAGGATCTTGCTCAAATGCTTCCACCTTAAATACCTCCTCCAAGGGTTCCACAGGCCCATTGGCCTCAGCAAATACAAAACTAAGCTCAGCATGACCTTAGTACCAGGTGCCATCGCTAATCAGCTGCTCTGTCTTCCTCCAGTCAAGTCTGTTTTTCCACCAATATCTTGTATTCTTGTTACTGGTAAAAACCAATTTCTTTGTCATCTAAACTGGTAAGCTCAAAGTCACTTCCTGCTTTTTTGGCTTACTCACCATACTTCTCTAATCAGTCATCAAGTACCTTCAATTCTGCTCCCGATTATATCTCCTCCTCTCCACCCCCTTGCCCTCTCCCACCTGGACTTCACTGAGATAGGCTCCTATCCAACTTCTCTGCCAGATCCTTCTTTCTCCCTTCATGGCACTGCAGCCTGCAAGGCGCCCCTAAGATACAAATATTATTACATCACTTTCTTGCTTAAAATCTTGAAGTTATTCCTCATTGCCAAACAGGAAAAAGAGGCCCTTAAAATTGTAGAACAGTACTTTCACATCTATTTTGTTTACATATCTTTCTGCCTATCTCATCTTGTCTATTTTCATCTTATGCATTCTTTTCCATGAATGCTTGGCTTGTGGTATGTTGCATTTTTATTGAAATATTCGTTAGAAGTCACATTTTTAGGATTTTATTTTATGGGAAGAAGAAAACCTTGGATTAATAGTAAGTCGGAGACAAGACCTGGATGTGATGTGCTAGGACGAATATCGTAGCAATTTGAAAAATGGACTGAAGAAAGGAGCTAGAAACTGAAGAAACTGGCTACAGTAGGTGGTTCCTGCAACGTTGCCGAGGATCTGAGCCTGGGGAGGACGGTAGGAAAGGACATGCAGTGAGTTACTGTGTGTGAGATAAGTTCATATCAATTTACCTGAGCTGTTATGATTCATCTCATCAGGCTGCTTTCATGGCCTGACACCCACCATGGATAACTGAAGGGGCCAAAGAGCAAAGAATCTTTTAAGTTTTTCTTCAAAGTTAACATGAGGAGCTTAGTAGAGAAGTGAATATGCAGAAAACTATTATATAAATAAATAAGAACCTCTTGCATTTAAGATAGGTTTTATATAAAAGAATGTTTCTAAAATATTAGAGCTTTTTTTGGTCACTAGATATATAAACCATTTCCTTGATTTAATTTCACAGTATCAATTTGTTAGCAAACATTTGATAATATTTTTAGGAATGAGTAAAATGTAAAAAGAAAAAAAAGTTTTTCTTTGAAGTCCCATTTCACGCTGAACACTGTATGAACCTGTGGAAATAAATAAACACAAGATAATCCCTACCCTCGAAGGAAATTACAAACTTGTTGAAGATTTATAACAAGCAAAACAAAAATCTAAAATTTAGTCAATTAAGTAGAAAATTTAGGCCCCAAACACTTTCCTCTTAAAGGCGTATAACCAAAGCATGAAAAAAGGGATATTTAATTTGTTTTGCTTAATTTATTGGTTACCTACTAGAACGAGAGGCCCCTAAACACTAAACAAAAAGAAAGTATTCATGGGAAATATTCAACATGCAAAACATGCCTGCCAAGAAACCAAACAACCCACACACAGCCAATAAAAGTGAAGTCTCTTACTTCATGCTCTAAATGCCTCCAGACTTCAACTGTGTCATGGGGAGAACATTTCGCAGCTGTAGAACTCCTTTTTAGGGAGATTTTTCTGCCAGTCTCAAAATTCCGTAGCACAAATCATTACCTAGAGAATCACACCCCAACTTCTTAAATAATGAAGGGGATGAACAGGAATGTTGATATTTTAAATTTTTATGGAAGAGGATGCTCTGTTAAGCAAACAACCACTCTGCAGCCCTTAGCATTTTTAAAAGATCACCTTCAGCGTTATGGTCAGGGTTCATGCAGTCTAATTAGGAAGATCAAAATCCAAGATATTATGGCATTAGGCCCAAGCAAGTACAGGTCCTTTGTAACATTTGGCTTTGGAATATTTAGCTTAAATATCTGTCATTAAAAATAAGAATAATTTAAAGTACTCTTCTGCTACAAAAATGTACATATGGAACATTTTCCAATTTTGTGATTAAGTAAAATATGTGTAAAAATTCCATGCTTTTTTTTTTTGTTGTTTGCTTTTCCTTGTTTCCTCATACATAGGATAATCAGAACCATCACTCACTGACTTGAGTATAAATTACTCGTGTCATTTAATGAAATTTTAACAGTAGTTTGTTCTCTGTTCTGTTCTTCATTTTTCCCCTTATGTTTACAATCATTAAATGTTTCTTACCTCTCTCTAATGTTTAAAACATTATCCTAGATAGATGCAATGAGAGAGCAGTATGGAGTAAAGAAGCATTTATCGGGAAATGAATTTCTCTAAGAAGTAACAGAGATTTAAATTTAGAGAAGAGACATATTCATATTGAAATTGCCAAAATGAATTTTGCCTCTGGGTAAAAAAGTCATACTGAAAGATACCCTGGATCTCCTTGAGTATGGGCTAGACATAGTGACTTGCACATAACCAATAGAGTATAGAAGGTGAGGGGAGTTCATAGTAGACAAAGCTGGAAGATAACACCTTAACCAAATGATAAAGGTAATGTTATCAGTAATAATTCATGCGTACATCATGCTGCTTTGAAATAATGTGATGAGCTCACCTCACCTCTGTGGGATTCTTCCCCCAAATTCATTTCCTCAGTCTTATCATTTGAAAAACATCACACTAGCCCAAATTGAGGGACATTCTGTAAAATACTTGACCACTGCTCCTCAAAATTGTCAAGGCCCTGAAAAACAAGGAAAAATGAGGAACCGTCACAGATTGGAGGAGACCCAATGACTAAACCCAATGTGGTATTCTGGACTGGATCCTGGAACAGAAAAAGGGCATTAGTGGAAAAACTAGTGGAATCTAAATAAAGTCTGTAGTTTAGTCAATAGTGATGTACTGACATTATTCTTAGTTTTGACAAATATACTATGGTTATGAAAGATGTTAACTTCAAGGAAAACTATGTAAAAGGCATATGGAAATTCCATGCTATCTTTGCAAACTTTATATTAATATAAATCCAAAATTATCCCAAAATAAAAAAATTTATTAAATGCACACACCCACATATATACACCCCTCCCCCCACATCAGAACTTAATTACAATTTTAAATTTTTTTTGAAAAGCATAAGGAAGCTCTATTACAACAATGGGGCCCCTCTTTTCATGGAAAATATTAAAAAATAGTATTTTATACATTTTACTAGCTACTTGATGTTTAAGTGTGGGCTTGATGTCAAGGTATTTTTAGTTGCATTAGCAATTTATGCAGCCCAAATAAGACTTTTAGATTTACCTTTATGTATGCAGAAAAACAATGGTATGTGATTCATGAAAGCAATATTGCTCAGTTTCTTTTCCAATTGCCATTTATTGAATACTGGTAGGGCATAAGGAACACTTTAAAGCAATAAATTCATACATAGAGAAACTGATACCCAGAAAATTTATTATCAGGCCCGGAAACTTCTGACCCTTGGGCTGTAATTCTTTCAATCATACCTTGGAGCCTACTAGACCCATCCTGCAATTCCATGGGTGTCTGATATATCTAGTGGAAGTCTGAGGAGGCAGTGAATGGGCAATATTAGGTTTCTATACCAGAAATGATGAGAAATTGTGGGAATTTTTCTATAATAATTTGTAGAACTAATTTGCTACATCCTTTATAGAGATTTTGATTATTCTCTTTACAACTCTACCTAGTTTAATTGCTGGGATCATCAGAGTTTTGAATTAGGGATAATAACAAAATTACTGTCAATTTTGTTTTTGAGGTGGTGACACACTCTTAGATGACACTCAATGATCTCCCTATAATCCCCTGGTGTAATTCTCAGGCAGTTAGTGTGGACTTGATTCAGTGACTGTCCTCCAGTGAATAGGATACAGCAGAAGTGATGGGATGCCCCTACCTAGATTGGGTTATACAAGACTATAGCTTCCAACTTGGGGATGCCTAGGTTCTCCCATTTTCTCTTGAATCAAAGAGGAGGGAAGCGAGCTGCAAGCCCCAAGGAGCCCTGTGGAAAGAGCCACTTGGTGAAGAACCAAGGCCTGCAACAAGCATGTGAAAGCTTGAAAGTGGATCCTCACCAATCCCTCCCCCTACACCTGATTCAGTATGACTTCAGCCCAAGAGAAAACTTGAAGTAGATCCATCTAGCCAAACTATGCCTGAATTTATGATCTACTGACACTGCAAGATAATAAATGTCTGTTAATTTTAAGGTGTTAAATTTTGGGTAATTTGTTACACAACAGCTGATTACTAACACAGTTGATAAAGGAGGCAGATTTTAACCAGATACCTACATTTGCTTAATGCTAAGTGTGTATTGCTATAATGTCTAATATATTTTTTATAAAGACTGATAGTGGACAAGCATAAATAACTTATTCTGTTATTCAAATATCTTTTTGAGAGGTATGGCTTATAATTTTTTTATAATCAAAAAATATTTTTGGAGAGCTCTCATTCTCTTATTTGTTTTTGTTATATTTAAGGCCATCTTTGGAACTACAGAATTAAAAGTAAAAATAGAAATTGAGCTTCAGTTTTACTCTGTGATTGTTAAAATGTTTTTATGACATAAAAACATGTCTTTATACTATAACATTTTTCTTGAAAATGTCGTAAATTACCTGACATATTTATTTAAAAATATTTCAGGGCAACACTTAGAAGTGTTTTCATTTATAAAAACATTGGACTAATACTTTAATTGGCACAACAGTTCATGTGATGCTTTCAAAAATGCCTGTTCTTTCATTTTGTTCTATTATAGGAAAATCATTTTTGCACATATCTGAATATTTTCAATATTGTTTTATCATTTGCTATTTCACATTCATATTTCTTGGACTTAGGCCAACTTTAATGTTCCACTACTGCTTATGTCTTATATCTATATATCTATTTACATACATAAACATCTGTGTGTATATATGTATAAATACATACATATGTCTGTGGTATATATATGAATGCATACATATATATATTTAACTCTTCCTTGCCTTTGTGTATGTAACACAGTAAAAATAAGAAAGAAAGCAATCTCAATCTTTTATTCCTGTGATTCTAAGTCAGAGATACATATAAGGATCTTCTGGAAACTTTCTAAAATAATACATATTCAGTGTGGAGAAGATGGGATATGTGAGTTTAAACAGATTTTCCCATATGATTCTGCTGTTCAAGCTAAGATATAGAAATGTAATTCTAAGAGAATTTTCTAATTCCTCTTTGGAATCAGCGATTTTTTTTTTTAATTTATCTTGTTGAGTTTAAAAAACGTATCCAAGGAATTATTATTATGCAATAATTACGATAGGACATACTGAAGGCATTAAACATGGATTCTGCCTTTATGTGGTTCACAATCTAATGGAAAGGACAGAGGGAAAGCAACTACTTGCAATTCTTACACTTTATGTATAGCATCTTTCAGCTTAAGGTCCAGAAGAAGAGTGATCTAACTCTGCCTGCCCTGACAGTTGACATGAGCAGCGAAGTATGAACGTTTTAGTCCTTGTCATCACCTTTTTGCTAGATTACTATGTTTTTTTTCATGTTTGCTTTTCATCTGGAGATGTCAACCATTATTAATTCCAGTATGAGCAACAGATACAAAAGCAAGGAGAGCTTTAAGCAGAGACATTGTGGTTATGATGGAAACAGAAAATGAGCTCATCAGAACTGAAACGTTATTTAATCATAGGAAAAATTCAGGACAAAGAACAAGTCCTTCAAAATGTGATTAATATTATCTATGCAGTCAATGATAGGGAATAGTTATAAATGGAATAAAATATTAACTGTGGCTAGGAAGATCAGCATCAATGTGGAATGCCTGTTGATTTAACGTTATCTCATGTGAAGATAAGACTTTGAGAATGTAGAGATGAAAGAGCTACCAATGAATTTTTTTTTTTCTGAAAAACCAGGATGATTCACAGGCCCAAGGCCAGTTGCCTTCCTGCACATCATCAAATTGGGTGGTGGTGCATGCTGCCTGATGAAGAAGAGACTTGCTGTGGGCCCCATCAGGAGAGATATTAGCCTCATCAACAGATTTTCATACGGATAAAATCTAGTTTATTTGGAGAAAAAAACATGGCTGAAGACAATTCATCATCAAGAAGGGGAAAAGTGTACATAGTTTTAAAGCTTCAAAGGTTTCAAATGAGTTCACATTCATTTTGTGAAGATGCAAATGGACTCTGAGTGCCAAAAGCCCTCTTAGTCATTCCAGGCTTTAGCACAAAAGGGCTTTTGGAATCCCTACTTTGCGAATAGAAGATACATACAAGTTTCAGGAAAATATTTATAGTGTAGAGCAAACAGGAGAAATCCTTAGATTACCTTCCCACTGGGGGTAAAGCCTCCATCTCGCATCTCTGACCCTCGCCCAACCCAGTGGTCTCTTCTCTTGAACACTTTGTCCCAGTTTCAGCTCCTGCGGGCTCTGTGTGTTCTTGTGGCTACACTCTGACCTGCTCTTGATAAATTCTTTCTGTTATCTGCGGCATTTCACCTCATCTTCTAGCTTTTGTTTGTTTCCCAATATCCTTAGTTGCAAATCCCTTAACCACATATTTTACAATAATAGGATGTGTTTGAGGAGGATGGAAATAATGTTCTCTATTCTCCATGGGGATCATAAAAAAGCCCACTGGATAAAAGAGTACTTTGTATAGTTGAAGTCACGATGTCTACAAGTCACTGATGTTCCACGAAAAAGCACTTAGTTTATCTTATCATATACAGTGAATATTTTCCACATATGATCTAGAGAGATATATGTAAACAATACAGTGTTTGTTTTAAATGGAGATATAATGATATGGATGTAATAATCTCAATTAAAGTACAACTTAGCTGTAGTCACATGTACATTATTTATAAGAGTAGGAAACATGAAGGTACTAATAAAATGTAAAAGCCATAGAGTAAGCCTTTTAACTCACAAACAGATGTGACATTGTTTAATCTTGAAGTAGCCTGGAAAGAAGGGGTGGGTGTTTATCATATTCTCTCTGAAGTTTCCATTCCAAGTTGTAAAGGGGTGTGTAAACCCTCTACATTTTTGTCAGCAAAATTATTTCATCCATTGCTAAAATTCAGTCAGTTTGAGGGTAAAATAAAGCAGCTGTTAATACCAATGTAACTTTGCTTACTCTGTGGTTGAGGACAGGACATGGAGAAGAGTCTGTCCTGAGAGGTAGAATAGGCTCAATACTCAAAGCTTAACTATCACAAGAATTTGTGATGATCAATGCACATTTAGTCATTTAACATCCTAAAGTAGAGAGTGATTTATACTAAAATACCTACGTTAGCCCATTTTCAGCCAACCAATTTTGAGTCCTACTAAAATTTCAAGGAAGAGTAATAAATAACCCAAAATTTGATTAATAACCTTTATAGAGGAAGCAGAGAGGGGGAAATTAAGTCATGGTAGATGTCTGATAACTTTCATCATATACATTCCTACATTCCTGAACTCTATCTCCCTTGGTTTCCTCAATTCAAAGAGTCCTCCTGTTTATAAAGGAGTCCTTCCACTCTATGCTGCACCCTGGACGCTCAAGGCAGTAAGATGGGCCAACCATAGAGCTCACCTGTTTTGTTCACCTTCTCTCAGGGATTGCTGTGCTTCATTGCCTAATATTCAGTGTCTTCAAACCTGTCGTTCCGTATATTTTGTCTGGTCTTGGTTGATTCAGTTAGGAGGATGACTCTTGTCTCTTTTATATCATGTTGGTCAGAAGTGGAAGTCTTGTTTTGTTTTAACTAAATAGATAGATTTCCCTGGTTCACACTAGTTGTAAGTCAGCTACTAGTTTGACCCATTTTTTAATATTTATGTCTGGAATGAGATAGGGATTGAGATTCATTTTCATTTTCCATAGCTATCCAGTTGTTCCCGCACCCTTCATTAAAAAGACATTTTTTCCCAATGAATTTACTTGGTATGTTGGTTGAAAATCAATTGACTATACATATGTGGGTCTAACCTTGTCATTATTATTCTGTTCTGTTGACCTATTATATTATCTTTTTATTTATTTAGGTACTCTTTAATTTCTTTCAGTATCCTTTTGTAGTTCTTAAGGTAGAAGTCTTACACATATTTTGTTAGATTTATTATAGGTATTTGAGGCCTCATACTATAGTATTTTAAAAATTTCATTTTCTAATTGTTTGTTGTTAGTGTATAAAATACCATTAATTTCACTCTAGTAGTATTTTAGTAGATTACATAGAGTTTCCTATGTATATAATCATGTCATCAGTGAATAATGAGATTTAATTTCTTCCCAACTCATAGTTTTCCTTTTATTTCTTTTTCATGTACATGGACAAGAATGGAGAATCTTTTTGTTGTCCCAGTTTTTAAAAAGGATTTAACATTTCACCATTGACTCTGAAGTTAACTATAGGCTTTTTATGTATAAACTATATCAGATTGAAGAAGTTCCTTTCTCTTCCTAGTCTGCTAAAAGTTTTTATCATAGATGAGTGTTAAATTTTGTTATATACTTTTCCTATATCTATTAAAATAATTTTAAGTTTTATTTTCTCTTTTATTTTATATAAAGTGACAAATTATACTGATTGAGTTTTGAATATTAGACTAATCTTATATTCATAGGCTACACTTCACTTAATCATGAAGTATGGTGTTTTTTATTTGTTACTGGATTTGATACGCTAATATTTTGTTAAGGATTTGAATCTATGTTTAAGAAGAATTTTAGTCTGTGTTTTTTTCTTCTTCTGGTGATTCCTGCTTTTGGTATCAGGGTAATACTAATGTCCTAAAACAAATTTGAAAATATTCCTTCCACTTCTTTTTTTGTGAAAGAGTTTATATAGGACCTGTATTATCTCTTTCTTAAAGATATGATAAAATTTATCAGTGAAGACTTCTGGGCCTAGAGTGTTCATTGTGGAAAAGTTTTTAATCACAAATTTAATTTTTTTTTAGCAGATATAGATTTATTTAATTTTTTAAAAAATTACTTTAAAAATTGTTTTTGTGTGTTAGGTCTGATACTTTGTGTCTTTAAAGGACTTTGTACATTTTATCTAAGGTATCAAATGGCATCTCAGATGTCAAATATATCTACCAAGATCTTTAATGATAATTCTTGCTTCCCTGAGATGGACAGTTTGTGCTGTCTCTATTTGTTTTCATGATAAATCTAGAGATTAGTCAATTTATTAATCTTCTCAATAAAATAAACTTTGGTTTTGTTAATTTTCTGCTATTTATATGTTTTACCTTTTTATATTTGCACAAGATGATTTTTAATAGTCAAAGGAAGACATGGTATAGATAATGCATTTAAATTCTATGACTGGAATATATTTAGATGTTAAATACAACTTTCATTATTATGCTGAGAATCTAGTCCCTTAAATTTAGTAATTAAAGTCAATACTTAAATCATTATTTATATATTTCCATCAATTTCTGCTTTTTGTTATTTCCATTCTATTTATTTTGGATTTAATTTAATTGTTTTATCCTAGATTCTTAAATGTAAGCTTATTTCATTGACAATCTTTTTTGATAATAACTATTTAAAGCTAGAGAATTGTCCTGTAAGCACTACTTCTGATATATTTCACACATTTTGATATGCTGTTTTGATTACATTCTCTCAGTTTAAAATGCTGTTCTTTTAGTTGATATAATTTTCTGATTTTCTTGTGTTCCTTTGAGCATAGGTTACTAAATTTATGTGGCTTAATTTTCAAATATTTTGGAGATTTTCCATATTCAGATAATTGATTATTATTTATTTCTAACTTAAGGCTTATGTGGCTGAAGAATATACTCCATACAATTTCAATATTTTTATATTTGAGGTTTATTTTACAACCCAATGTATGATATGATCTCTTATCAATGTTCCATGTGCACTTGAAAATAACGTGTATTGAGCATAATGCTTAAGTGTTAATTAGTTCAAGTAGGTGGTTAGAATTGTTCGAATTTTCTATTAAGTGCCTGTGCATTTAGGATTGCAGTGTCTTCTTGATGGGTTGATTCTTTTATCATTTTGAAATATCCCTCTTTATCTTTACCCTCCCTTATCTTCTCTTGTCTTAAAGTCTTCTTTTGCCTGATGGTAATAAAGCCCTATCAAATTTATTATGCTTAGTGTTTCCATGTATATCTTTTTCTACACTTTTGCTTTTGACCCTTGACCTTACTGTCTATTTACATTTTTCATGTATTTCTTGTAAGTAGGATCTAGTGGGCCTTGTTGTTTTTAGTCCAATCTTACAATCTTTATTAATTGTCATGTTTAGGACATATACATTTAATTTAATTATTGATATTGTAGATTTTAAATATACAATACTACTGTTTGTTTTCTATTTATCCATTTTTTAAAAGTTGCTCCTCCTTTATTGTCTTGTTCTGGTTAAATTAGAATTTTTTATTTTTTCAATTTAATATTTCACTTTGTCTCCTTTATTGGCTTTTTATCTATACCTCTTTGCATGTGTGTTTGTGTGTGTGTGCTCAGGGGTTACTCTAAAATGCAGAGTAATATGTGTCTTTAATTTATCTCAGCCTTCAAATACATAATTAGTCATGAATCTTATAATAGTATAATCCCACTTTTGTGCTTTAATTGCATTTTACTTATACATATGTTAAACCCAAAATATGTTATTCTTTTTTTGTTTTAAACAGTGAAAAGTTTTTAAAGATATACATATATGTGTATTTTTAAAGGTATTTTATATTTTACCCAAATATTTTCTGTTACTAATATTCATTATTCTGTTCTACAAATTCAAGTTTCTTTTATTATTAAATGTGTTTTGCTGAATATATTTTTTCTTTCAGTATTTTAAAAGGACAATTCCCCCTATTTTTCCCTCTGGTGAGAAGTCAAACGTCATCCATATTTTTGTTCTTGTTATGTAATGTATCGTTTTTTTTCAGATTGCTTTTAAGATCTGTTCTTTATCTTTGGTTTTCAGTATTTTGTATATTAAGTTTCTAAATATGGTTTTTCTTTGTATTTAATCTGCTTTGGTTATATTGAACTTTGGTTATTTATGAAATAATGATTTTCTTAAATTTCAGAAAGTTCTCATCCAATGTTTTTTCAAATATTTCTTCTACTGTTCTCTTTTTCCTTTCTTCCTGAAACTGCTATTATGTGAATGCTGCTTGTTATTGACCTATAGATATTAAATGTTCTGTTCTTTTGTTTCCTCTTTATGTTCCAACTGGATATTTTCCATTGTCCTAGGTTCAAGTTAACTGATCTTTTCCTCTGTGTCCAGTTGTTAAGCCTGTTTTAATGAATTCTTCATTTCTGGTAACATAGTTTACATTTCTATCATTCCTTTTTAGCTCTTTCTAAGAGTTTCTATTTCTCCACTAAAATTACCAATTTTGTCACACATGTAGTTCATCTTTTCCACTAGAGCCTGTAGTATTTTTATTACATGTATTATATAGTCCCTCTCTAATAATTCTAACATTTACATACTGGCATGATTCCAGAGATATCTCTGTGTTTTACAGCAAATTTACCGGCTTTCTTAATCATAGGTATTCTGTCTCTAGTTTGCAGTTCAACTGCTAACTTTTTGGGATACTACCAACTTTTTGCATTGTAGGCAATCCTTCTCTGCCCTCCCACTCTGCCTTTAACTTTGCAGGGGGCATAAGACAGGGGTGCTGCATTATACTCTTTGAAGCTTGGAATGCTTTGGAAGGATTTCTCTCTGCTTCTTTCACCTCCAGCCTTCTGAAGTTGCCTGCCTTAAGGTTTAGGATGCCTCATGTACCTGGGAAGGATCTCTCTCAGCTCTGCTGTCAGCCTTTAGGGTATTACATATGGAGCTCTGGGGGAAAGAGTTGTAGGGTGGGTGCTGACTTGCTCTTTGGCTGGGTCTTCTTAAAAAATTGCAGTCTGCCAGCCTGCCCATGACCATTGGAAGTGCACTAAAGTTTTGGCTGGTTTATTCTTCTCACATTTAGTGGCAGATTTCTTCTCCTTTCATTACACCAGAAATGAAAGTGAGTATGCTTTTCTTCTTCCCTATGAAGGGCTTGTCACTTTCCGGAATTTAGTTCAACTAGGGTTCTTAACCTTCTCAGCTCTATGGTGGATTAAAAACAACAATAATGGCAATTTAATACCTTATTCAACTGTCTGGGTTGTCATGCCAGAGGCAAAAATCTTTAAAAATATTATTTTTTTCTGGTTTATTAAGCATTTATTTACAGTATATTTATTTATTTAATATTTTATGCTATATATTACAATAATTATACATATTTATGGGGTGCATGTGATATTTTGATACATGCATACAATGTGTAATGATTAAAATAGGGTAATTACTATACCCATCACTTCAAATATTCATCATTTCTTTGTGTTGGGAACATTTCAAATCTTCTCTTCTAGGTATTTTGAAATACACAGTGCATTGTGTTTACTATCGTCACCCTACTGTACTATTGGACACTAGATCTTGTTCTTTCTTTCTAATTGCATTTTTGTACCCATTAACCAACCTTGCTTAAGCACTCTCCCTCCCCTTCTCAGCCTCTGGTAACCATCATTCTACTCTCTACCTCCCTGAGATCAACTTTTTTAGTTTCCACATATAGTGAGAACATGCAATGTTTAACTTTCTTTTCCTGGCTTATTTCTCTTAACATATTACCTCCAGTTCCATTTATGTTGCTGCAAAAGACAGGATGTCATTATTTTTATGGTTAAGTAATATTCCATTGTGTACATATAGCACATTTTCTTTATCCATTTATTGTTGGTGAACACTTAGGTTGATTCTATATCTTGGTTATTGTGAATAGTGCTGCAATAAACATAGGGTACAGGTATGTCTTTGATATACTGATTTACTTTCTTTTGGATATATATTTAGCAGTGGGATGCTGAATAATATGGTAGATTTACTTTTAGTATTTTGAAGAACTTGCATACTGTTATTCATAATGGCTGCATTAATTTACATTCCCACCAACAATGTATAAGCATTCCCATGATTCCACAGCCTCACCAGCACCCGCCATTTTTTATCTTTTTGGTAAAAGCAATTTTAACTGGGGTGAGATAATATCTCATTATGGTTTTGATCTGCATTTACCTGATGATTAGTGATGTTAAGTATTTTTTCACATGCGTGTTGGCCATTTGTTTGTTTTCTTTTGATAAATGTCTATTCAGATAATTTGAACAATTTTTATCAGACTATATCCAAAATATAGTTTTAAAAATATTGCCAGTAAAAATAGGAGCTTTCCACAACACCACTGGGATGCCCACTGTAAATAATCTATTAGTGCATTAAATGCATCAGAACAGAAGGAAGATAGTCTGCATGAAACCTAGAAAAAGAAAAGGCAAGAAGTTGGTTTCCCCAGTACTAGAGAAAAGGAAGATAAAGAAGCAAGGTAGGCTTGTCCAAGTAAGAGTCTCAGCCAAGAACAGACAGCATTCTTCATTCATGGATTTTTTTTAAATTATTTGGTCAATTTATTTATTAATTTGATGAATGATTCAGCAAATATTGATTGAGGTATTTTTGTATGGAGTTTTGTGGAGAGCTAGGCATATAAAAAGGCAGGAGAAAATAAATCTCTGCACATGCTGAAATAGAGGTACAAGTGCTCAATGAATGTTAGCTATTTTTCCTGCTAATCTTACTGCCAAGTCCCATGGGGATGTCATAAACCGAGATAGCTGCTGGAGAACCCATTGAAAAAAATGGGCTTTTTTTTTTTTTTTTTTTTTGACTAGAAACTGAAAGTGTTGGTTGAGCAAATATAGTGTTCCAGATCCTTGGTTCAATAGAAATTCTAGGAAGAGAATAGAGTTGAGACAGATAGCAATTGTGTCCAGTGGCTGGATGATGGTCCTCAGAGATGCAATGTCAATGTCACATACTCAGTAGCAACAGTACAATAACAGGTAAGGAATTGAGTGAGAGATTTGAAGGAGCAGAAAAATATGACTTGCACAATTCTAGAGAACTTGGCCAGACCCACCAGGCAATATATGAATGCATGAGAATCAGATGCTACCTTGTGTCCTGATCACGTCTCATCCTCTGAAAATGGGAATGTTATGAAGTTAACATCTCTAAGCTTCCCTCCCACCCCCAGTAAATCCCGTCTTTAAAAGCCCATGCCCCTTGGAGCTAGGAATTTCCCTAAACATCTGAAATGGAAGAGGCTATTTTGTCTAGCTAATATAAATTTTTGTTTTTAATTTAATTTATAAAAATTACTGAATATGTAAACTTCCAGCATTCTACTGGGCATTGGTAATACAAAAATAAGTAAAACAAAGTTCTTGCTCTCAGTCATCCTCAGATTAATAGGAGAAAAAATTATAAAAATAAACAAGTAAATAAAACTTCATAGTATTAGATCCAATTCTTTTAAAAGGGACAAACCTATGACTGAAATGATTGCATCAAGCTCTTGTAAGTTGATAGCATCAGTGATTAATAAATTAATTAATTTATTATTTCAGCAAACATTTATTCAATACTTATTATGTTCTTGTAAAGTAGTATCAATGCCATACTATTTATTTAATCTAAATCAATATTCATGTAACAGCCTTTTGAATTTCCATTTTCTCTTTGGGAAGAGAACATGCTAACCAGTTGATAGGAGTACTGTTATCTACTTGGCAGCAATATATTTTCAGAGTAAATGTTTATGTCAGCATGCAGGGTTTTTATTCACAACCCTGTAAATTTGATTAATGTGAACTAACCATCTTTAGTTTGATTATTCTAGATGAAAAAATGAAATCAAGTTCCCAAATGCATAAAATTAAAAACTAGTTGTTAAAGTGTCCCTACTTCAGTGTTGATGCTACATGTGGCTTAGCCCACATCAATCCACCTAAGCTCTTCTATATTTCACATGCAAATACTTTCATATGTAGTACTGGTCACTGATTTCATTTGCAATTCTATTTAATTTATCCAGTGAAATGAATTACTTATGAAATAAAATTGCTTTATTATCTGATCCTATACGTATTGTCTTTTTCATTAGAAAAATTAAAATTATTAATGATCCATATTGAATTTTTTTTTATTCATTGATCATAGAGGATTAGATTTCATTTCACAGTGGATTTGTACTTAAGATAAAATCTAAAGTATATTTTGAGGTATGTAAAAGGAAGTTTAATGTGTGTTAGAAAGAGAGAAAAAAATATGGGAAAATTTTCAAAAATATATTGCTTTGTCTTAATCACAAGAAAAAAATAAACTTTTAATGAAATACATAGATTTCACTAGAAAGCAAAGGAAAAACACTCACATTCTCTCCTGACTCAAGTTGAAGGAACACAAATGAAATAGAAAATGTACTTTACCTTTTGAATTACTGAGAAATATTGAACCTAAATAATAGATAAGAGAGAGAAGCTAGAGCTACTGTCTTTTCAAAGTGCACTTCCTGTGATTTCAGAGCAATCTGAGAAGGTCAGTGCCTATCATTCTCACTGACTGCAAAGCAATAGAAGACTGCTTCTAATTATGAGATTAATAAATATATGGCCAGAAACTTCAGAGGAAAAAGAATTAGATATATTTATATTTTAAAAAAATATTTTTTATCAAAGGTGGTAAAGGAATGGAGAGCAAAACTGAGAGTTACTTTTGCTTTTTGTTTAGGCCAATTAATATGTAAGCATAATATAAGTTATGTATTATATATTATATGTGTGATCTTGATTGTTTAGATTTTACTTAAACATTAGATGTATTCTTTGATTAGAAGATTTAAAAAACAGTTAAAAAGCCTACTTTATTGTTGTTAACAGATAAGTATCCAGGGAATTTTTATCATTTTAATATTAATATCTCTATTGAAACCTGAGACTCAGGTGTCAGATTCAGCTCTGAGCATGAATTCATGTTTTGAAGGCTATTACAGCCCCAAAGATAATTTCTATGAGATCAGCTTCTGTAATTTTCACAGTAAGAGTAGAACCTTTCTAAAGGTTAATAATTAGACTTATGAAACATTTCAAAGAATGTTAGATCAGTTAAATAAACATTTAAATGTATAGTAGATAACAACTACCTTTGGCAGTTCATAGTCCAAGTAAAGAGCTACGTCTAAACTCCACCTGAGACTCCAAATGCACAGAGCCTATAGTTCAAAGATGGGGACCATAGCAAGTAGGTTTACCTCTTTTTCCTTCCTAATTCCATTCAAATGGCAGAAATTGTTTCATAGAGAAAGAAATCCATAACTGTATGGCAAATAGGAAGTGATGCTATCAGCATAATTGCTTATATTGTGAATAATTTCTAGAAAACAAGATTATATTGACAGATAATCCAGATTACGGGGAACCATTGGGAGTCTAACATAGTCAAAGGAGATACCTTAGATATGTTGGGAAAGGTCTCAAGTTTAATTAGCAGGCCTGGGGGAAGGGTGAGTGTAGAACAGTAATTAGGAGAGTGATTTAAGCGTTTGTCTGCAGGCTAACAGGACCAACATGGCCCTCCACAAACTCCCTGCAGAGTGAGTGACAGCAGGGGCATTTATTCCCTATGTTAAGCCAGAGAACTCATTCCTAGAGAAACTAAGTGGACTGGGTGGCATTGGCTAGCATATCCAGTGTGACATTTGTCACCCAGGACAGAAGCAGAACTGACTTCTGGATACATCAAAGCTCTACAAATGCACGGGAATTTAAAAGGTAAGGCCTGTCAGACTGGAGGAAAAATATGTTGAAATGCTTTATTCCCAGAGTAATATTTTTGTTATTTTAACATTTGGGTACCCTGCCTGCTTACTCCCTGGCCACACATCCTAAAATGATGCCTACCAGTCGGCATGCCCTCACCTATTTATCTGTAATGATTCTTCTGAACCTTCTGAACTGTCTCATAGGCTTCTGAACCTTCTCATAGGCTCAACTAGGCACTTGCTTGTAAAATCCAGTTTTAGCAAAAAGCCCTGCTAAGTCAGGTTAGCAAGAACCCTCATCCTCTGTATCTGATCACCCTCCATATCTGATCAGATTCCTTATCAGCCACCATCCCCCAGGTGATGTCCGATCACTCTGGCCTGTCATTACCAAGAATCCTGTTAGGTCAGTTTAGCCAGAATCTTTACTCTTGGTGATTTTCTTCCCACTGACACCTTCCCCCGTCCTTGGCAATAAATTCTCACTTTCTTGTGCTATATTCAGAGTTGAGTCCAATCCCTCTCCACCCTCTCAGTGGTCCCTATACCTATCACAATAGTCCTGAATAAAGTCTTCTTTACCATACTTCTGTACTTTAACAGATATCATTGAGTAATTTTTTCTTTAGCATTACACAAAGAGGAAAGCAGCCTGCTCATTCCAGGGAAGGGCATTTGGTGAAATAGATCAAGACTTAGGCAGAAAGACTTGACAGATACCCTAATCCATCAATCAAGTCCTTTATTCCTAATTGTGAATCACCAACTAAAGATTATCAGAGAGTTTAAGAAAATCAGCAACCTAAATGCAAAGAAACTAAAGAAATAGAACAAATGACTCTAGAGAAAACATAAGTAATTCAGTGAACATAAGAAAACATGAAAAATATTGATTATATCTTCAGAAAGATTGTGAGTACACATTACATACATTAAAAAAGATATAAAAAAAAACAGAGGAAAGCCAGATTGCTAATAAAACCAAGCAAGAATTTTTGGAACTCAAGTATATTTTCTGAAAATGTGTGAAGAAAATTACTAGAAAATTTACATATCAAATTAATGATATATTCTGAAAAATAAAATTGATGAACACAAAGCATATAACAAGATGGGAAATATGAATAGAACAGTGATGAGGCATTAAAAATCAATTCACAGACTCTGATATCATTCCGTGAGTTTTAGAAAAAGAGTATGTGGGAAAATTATACAAAGGAAACTTGTTTTAATCAAAGAAAGGCCATACAGGTCTTCAGACTGAAAGAGCAAACCGATTCCCAATATTTTGGTACTCAAATGATAATGAGAAAATTGAAAAAAGTTTCCAGAGAGGAAGGAAAACAGGCTATTGAAGGATGCTAACTCCTGATTTAACAACAGGAACCAAGGAAAAGCACTGGTCCCTGGTTTTGAGCCATTGAGGAATCACTAGCGTGAGCAAAGGAGGATTTATAAGAAAAATATTGCAACGAAGGAGGTAAGAGCTCACATTAGCGTAACTGTAAAAGGCTGCTAGAACTCTGGAGCAGAAAGAACTTGGGGACTCAGGAGACACTTCACAGAGTCGGTGCCACCTGACCTAAGTCTGGAAGCACAAACAAGAGTTTGCCTTAAAATGTCGTAAAATCTGAAACAAATACAATAATCTGCTCATTTTAGGTTACTGGGAATCTTCACTTTTTTTTACTTCTCATTCAAAATTTTCTATTTTATTCCTGTTGCCTTGTTTATGCTGTATTTTCATTCTATTGTAACTAACTTCAAATCTCTTGTAGTAAAAGGCCATATAGCTCAAATGAATAAAAACATTTTATTTCTTAGTTAAATGCGAAAAGGAAGGTAGGCTGAAGATTTTATATTTTCCAGGGAACTAAGTAAAAATAATTATATGTGATTCTCAATTTCTTTATGGGAGTTACGTAGAAGGGATGATTAGTGGAGGACCATGATCAACCAAGACACTTTAACAAGGAGTGAAATCTTCTCTATGTTAAGTATTCAAGTTACAGGGCTTTCTATTTATGCCCAAACAGGAGAGATAAATAAAGATAGAGAAAGAACATCTTGTTGTGTGAGGAAGATTAAAAGAGACTTCAATATAGCTGTGACAATTCTGTTTAGCCTAATTTGTCATTTGAATGTTTATAAGTAAAAAGAAAACAGGATGATGAAATCTGCAAACAATATGGTGTGTTTTTTCATTTTCAAGGACCATGGATTTCCATAAATTATTTTCATACAAAGATGTTTTAAATTGATGACACAAAACAGTGACAAATCTATTAGTGAGTCAGTAAATTGATGAGCAAGCTTTAATGAGTACACCTTGTATGCAGAACTCTTAGTTGGCTATTTTAAGGAAGGCATTGTCAATATCAATGCTGATGACGACCTTTGAGATTAAACTGATGACATTTAGAGTTTCCAAAATAAAGCCAAGCCTGTTTCAACATTTTCCTATTACACGTACTTTTCAAATTCTTATTATCACAATATTTGGAAATTGGGGCTTATGTTGTATTTTCATAATGCAATTTACCTTTGGGTCTGGAAAAATATTAATTTTATATTATGTGTCCAAATATACATACAATTTAGAATAAAACAGAATTATTTGGGAGTCCTCTGCACCCAGTTAAATTGAGTTGGACTTATTAAAATTGACTTTCATAGTCTTTCACTTTGATGGTGCAGAACTGGTTTATGACCATTCAAAAGAAAAGGAAAGACTAGTGTCTGGAGGCAGAGGTGCTGTGTAGCTTCAACCCTTAGCCTAGAAATTAGGGTATCTTTTTTGAAACCTAACAGCATTAGTCTGACCATAAGAAAACTTTGAAATCCATCCCGGAGGCTGTTTTCTGTGTCTCTGGCAAAAAGCAGGGAGGCTTGTGTGAGATGGTAATGAAAGATTTACACAAGGCATCTGATTCTGAGAAAAGGCATTGCTTAAAGGTACAAGAGGAGGACTTGGAACCCAAATAGGAATTTAGAAGACCTTTCAGTTTTATCACTTAACAAGGGAAAATCTTTACTATTTAAATAAACCTTGTTGTTTTCAAGTTGACAATTTTTTTTAATCATTTGGACAGAAAGCGCAATCCCTTCTGCTCAGAATATACAGGAAGTGTGACCTCCCACAAAAAGTCTCACTACGTCAGTGAAAGGTGATGTTATGATTTCCTTCCCTGCACCCACTGTGCTTGTGGTTTTCCTTTCTGTACAATGAGGCAGCTGAATTTGAGGGTCTCAAAGACCCTTTGAGGTTGTCAAAAGGCAAAATTACAACAAAATTAGTTTAAAGATCTTAACTGGCTTTTGTTTGTCATTGTAGAGTCGGGCAATACCTCATCCTACAAAATAGCGTGAGTGTTCCCATGAGCCGAGCAGAGGAGGTTGGTTTTATAGACAGAAAGGGGCTAAGTAAAGCAGAAAAAGAAAACAAAAAGTGGATTGGTTCTTTCAAAGTTACTGTCTTGTAAAGGTTCAAGTAAATGAGACTTCCTTATCATGCTGCTAAAACTGGCTTGTTTGGGGATTTGGCTATCATCTCTGATTCTCCTTCTTTCTCAGGTCAGATAAGCAACTTAGCTTCGACTTGGTGATGTGGAACTTTATAGTAGGAGTGACTCCATTTTGCTTTGGTCTGTTGGGCCTAGTGCAGGAGCTCAGTCCAAATCAATGACCTCCTATAAAATTTTATTTACCAAGCTCTAATGGTCAAAAGGTTTTTCAGTTCACTTTTTATCTTCATCCACATAACCTATATTTACTAACATTTTAAAAATGGATATACATATTCATTAATCAGTGTTTGCACAGCTGTCTAACTGCCTGTATGCTTGTTTCACTATTGTTTAATTTATACTAGAACTTCTGGGGAAGAAAGGACCATGTCTTATATGTTTGATTTGAGCACCCGATCCACTGAAACATATTGTAGAAAAAAAATTAACAAGTGTGTGTGTCCACACACATGGATATAGGTAGATTGATGGTATGGTTTTCCAGTTTAGAGACACAAAAAATGTACATGAATGAGATTTTGGGAGAGTGGCTGGAAGAAAACAGAAATGGAGACCAGAAAGAGAGGAGACACATTTTAAACCAAGACTTTTATTTTCTTAGACTTTATAGTGTCTTGATGTTTTGTTTAAATATGCCAAAGTAAAGGAAGCAAAGCATAAATCTACCTACTAACATATTCTGGATTTATGTCATTTGCTATTTTTCCAAAGCATTTGAAAATTTCCAAGGTTAGAGCCATTAATCAGTGACTAAAGAAACAGATGGACTAAAGAGAAGTCTTGCTATACAGTTTTTCTCTGAGTTCTGTCCACCATCCTCTAGAAAAACAATTATACAGGGGCACAGAGCATGCCTGGAAATGAGAAAATGGCCATTCACAAGACCATGAAGCAACAAAATACAGAATTCTAGTTTTAATATATGAATTATTTTGAGAAGTTTGTGATTGCAGTGCTTGAGTTAGAGAAACAGCCCTTGAGTTAGCACTGTGATTAGAGGTGGGTACCATCTTGGGAGAACATTGAATAGTCGGTCTAGTTACTTTCTCAGTTGTATGATTCCTGCTCCCCTCCAACTTTGCTATACCATCTATCAGCATCATGTTTAGTAAATACAATTATAATTGTATTAATGAAGCCTTTCCTTAGTAAGTAAGGTAATGATCATCTCATTTCAGGACTAACTCAGATGACTGTCACTCATTATTATCTTCTGGATGACTATCCTCAGTTGCTTCCAATCTTAGCTTTAGGTACGTGACATTTGTGAAGTGTCTTCTGCCATCCTCCTCTGTATGGCCCCTCCAGTCTGGGACAGTTGCCAGTCACTTGGCAATTATGCGTCAATTATGCGTCATTGTAGCATCTTCTATTTCCATCTATCTTAATGCGATTATCTCTTTATTTGTCTGTCTGTAAGCTTCTTGAGAGCACAGCATGGTGTGTCTATTCAGAACGTATAACCTTCATATAGAGAATGCATAGTGCACAAATGACAATGTAGATGAATGGATAAATTTTACCTGCTACTCTTAAAATTATCTAATTTGATATAACCCTTGTCCTGGGATAACCTTAGGAATTATACCCTGGGATGCTTTATGTTTTTCTTTTTCTTCTTATGCCATTAAGAAAATGGCATTAAAATAACTAGAAAATTTGCCATTAAAATAACTAGAAAATTTGCTCAACAGAAACAAACTGATTATTCCTATTTACAAGGCCTCTGACTATCACTAGGAAAAAATGTGGTTATAACTAAAAAAAAAATAGCAAAAATCTGTTTAAGATACAGACATATTTCACCATCCTGCTACCTCACACACTTTTAACTTGGAGTCTCAAAATTGTGCTTCCCAAACTCACAAATCCCTGAGAGGTGTGTGTGTGTGGGTGTGTGTGTGGGGGGGGTGTGGGTGTGTGTGTGTGTATCTTTCCATGCAGGTATCTAAGAGATCTCTGCTCACTCATCCTGCTTGCAAGCCTATGTGTTGGAAGAACACTTCCTTTCTCTGTCTCCCTAGGTTCTGTGTTCCTGCACTGTGCCGTCCTCTGTGCTAAATGACTGGTTTCCCTCCTGAAATGAGTTCTTTCCCAGACATCTGGGATACTTGGGAGACTCAAGCATCTATATAAGAGGCTGCTGAGTTCTTTCTAATCAGTCTAGTCATTTTGTACTCCTTCAGAACAACTTCTTTCATGAAAATGCCCCAGCTCCCATAGCTCTAAGGCCCAGTATCTTTTATTTTCTGCTCTGTCACTGTAGGGCAGGACTGTTGGCATCTATTAGACATAGCTTAGAAGCATCTCAGCTAAAAGAAAATTGTTAGTATCTTTTTTTTAGTACTTTATTCAAACAGCAAATAGTGAAGTCTTCAGGAAAACAAGGATTATCAGCAACCACCATGTGCACATTGACCACATGTACCAGATTTTCTGACTCGGTGTATATTTCAACTGTTGTATTCTACTTTCCCACTAGGTATCTTATACTTGGAATAAATGTGTCAGTTTATCCCATGAATATGATTATCATCTAATCATGGGTTATACCAATTTTGAACCTAATTGAGAATGGAGCTAAAAATTAAATAGCCAGATGTTTTAAGAAAGAACAAAAAATTTGAATAGGAATTTTTCTCCAGATTTGGTTCCAAGGGCAGAACGAAAGTGAGTGGGACAATCATCATTATTATCAAATAATATATGATTGCCAGACTTTTCTTTTTTTTTTTTTAAAAAAGAAACTAGCCAAATGTTGATTAGAAAAAAATTTTGAAAGACAAAATTAAAATACTCTCAATTGTTTTAAGATATTCATGAGCTAAATTTTAATGCTAAGAACAGATAGTTACATTTAATATTTAGAACAGATATCCTCTGGAATGTAGGCTGGTGCTTTTGAGAAATAATATTAGCTTTAGGAGAAGAGAGCTTAGTATTTTCGAATTCTGTTCTAGTCAAATCAATTAGTTTTGACCACTTCAACTATATTTTGAGCACCCCTTGGGAGCAAAGCATCAACCAGGCCCTTCTGCAACTATAGTTCTTAAGCTATGGATAAGAAATAAATTGATTGTGGTTGGTTGTACCACCACGGTTCCAGGTGTTACATCTGGGTGGTTTCAGTGGTTCCACTTTCAAAAGGCAGCTGCTCCCTGGGATTGGGACAGCCTTGGTTTCGTCCTCTGCTACTTATTAATATAAAGTGTGGTTTGGAGATTGGTTTAGAAGGAATTACTGAAATAATTTATTTTGTAGTATGTCCATAGCTTTCATCATCTTTCACCATTATTACTCTAACCTATTAGAGTGCAAAAATAGGAAAGAGTTAATAGCTTATTAAAAGCAATAGTGATAAATTTAAATGTTTCCCCATCACCCCTTGATATGTCTTCTTTGGTTGGACTTCTCTATGAAGTCTTCTGCTTCCTGGGGCACTTGCTTGTCTGGTCCTGGGAATAAGAGGTAATATGGAGACACGTTTGAACTGTGAGGGCCTCAGTGAATCATTACTTGATGACTGTCCTCTTGGATTACTCTTACTTTCTCTTAAGTAGTTGAACCAATATGATCTTTTCCTGATAGAGTAGTTCAGACAATCGTCACGTTTTGGAAAACTTCCCTCTGTGGGTCAACCAAATGGCTTTTGACAGAGCAAATGGCTCTGAAAATTTCTAAGATGTGAATTAAAACCCTTGGTAGTTCAATGCACTAGATATACAGCGTGCAAATTACTAATATTTACCTTTCTAATTACTAAATTCTGAGTACCAAATCTGTAGAGATAATGATAGCATCAGCAGCTTTACAGGGCAGATATTAGGTTTGCCTACCCTCTGTGAGAATGTTTGTGAAATATTAGCAAACATTTGAAAAAATTTAATCTTTTCACATCTTTCTAGGATCATATGAAGTAATAGTTATTGAGCACCTCCAAGTGCCCACAGCTTTACATATGTTAATAATATCCCATTTATAATAATTATCTCAATACTTTGGTGAGGAAGATATTATCTTTCTAATTTTAAAGATAAGAAAAAGAAATTGATTTACAGAAAGCTTATACAGTTATATAACCAGGAAGATCTCAAGCTTAGTTTGAATTTAGATGTAGCTCACTTAGAAGTCTCCTTCTACCATGTGTGAAAGTTACATTGTATTAAGTAAATATTAGTGTCTGAATTTTCAATTTCTAAGGAAATTTTCCACTTCCTTCCTGAGCAAAAAAGGAGATAATTGGACTGTTTCTTAATATAAATGTTTGGCAACTATTAGTAATTGTCAGTCAAAGTTAATCATTGATAAATACTTTTTATCTTTAATTTTGAACTCATTTTACAGCATTTGTCAAGGCTGTTTATTAATATTAATATCTATTTGAATATCATTGTACAGTCACTATTTGATTCTTCATGATAGAGGCTGCTGATAAAAATTGTTCAAGACTCATTTAATTGTCTTGATTAGTATTTATACTGATGTTTTATCATTGAAATAGGAATTTAGAAAAGTTAGAAAATGTAAATCACTACTTTTTTATTATTTTCTACGGGAGACAAAAAGCTTAATTAGTTTCTGCTTTGCTGTCTTTCAGGTTTCCTACTTCATGCTAAAAAGTGGTAACATTGCAAGTTAGACTGAAGCAAGACACCAGGCTTTGTTGAACTGTGTTTGGCCCTTTGCTAGGCTGTAATAAATGATTCATAGTTTTGGCTTAAGGGGCTTCCAGATAGACTACAAAACATAAGAGCAGAAAGTATGAATTCTGTCATTAGATGTCTTTATCATTTAGTCTATTTAATCATGATAAGATCTTTAAAGAAATAATGAATACAGAGATTTCTAGACCATAATCCCATGAAAGCCTGAATCTTCCCAGGCATTCACAGATTTAAAAAATGGAAATATGCCAAATGATGTCCTGAAGATACTAGGAAAGAAAAGGCCCCATAAAATTTTTTTATTTACTTCTGAATTTTAATCTAGAGATAAGGAGTTCACATAAGTAAAACATAAGCTATTTCATAGGCTGAAGCATCAGGTATAACAAATGTTTTATTGTTGGCTTCTCTCTCTTTTTAGTTTTCATTGACTGAGGTTCTAATTCTACCTAATC
>CAUYRT010086834.1:0-30239 GCA_963574885.1 Lepilemur ruficaudatus | reverse complement strand
TATATGTAGAAAATATTAGCCGGGCATGGTGGCGCATGCCTGTAGTCCCAGCTACTCGGGAGGCTGAGGCAGAAGGATCGCCTGAGCCCAGGAGTTTGAGGTTGCTGTGAGCTAGGCTGATGCCACGGCACTCTAGCCCAGACAACAGAGTAAGACCCTGTCTCAAAAAAAAAAAAAAAAAAAGCTCCAAAATCTGAAACTTTTTGAGCACTGACATGATGCTCAAAGGAAATGTTCATTGAGGCATTTCAAATTTTGGATTTTGGATTAGGGATGCTGAATGCAAATATTATAAAATTAAAAAAAATCTTAAAACTGAAACACTTCAAGCATTTCAGATAAGGGCTGCTCAATCTGCATGGGATACACCTGGTAGTGATTCAAGGAAAGCAAAATTCTCCACCTTCAAACGACTCCGCCTGCTTCAAACTACCCTAGAAAATCACTCTAATTTTTCTCCATAGATGTAATAAAAAGCAGTTATGGTTAAGTTAAATCTAAATTACAAATTTTTTTTCTTTATTGAAGTATACTTTACATATCATGCCTTTACTCCATTTTAAGCGTACAATTAAATAATTTTTAGTGAATTTACCAAGATGTACAGTTAATCACATAAATCAGTTTTAGAGGAATTCCTTCCCCCCTATTAATACCCCTAATTCTGCTCCCCAACTACTTTTCAAGCATGTCCCACCCCTCTACAGTGCCCACCATGTCGCTCAGACGTGGGTTTACCCCCCACCCCCCAAATCCCTAGTGAACACTTCCACCATTTGAGCATCGTAGTGTTAATCAGTCAATACCACTAAATTACAAAGTTACATAATTTTCTCAAGACACTTTCATGTATATATCCTGATTCCTAGTGGTTTAAAAAATTTAATTGAGCAAATCTCCCAATCCACCTAGGCCAATTTCCTTATTTCACATCTATTTTTAAAAAACCAATTCAGTCACTTGTATTCTATGAGCACACCTAACAGATGGGTAAACTTGTGAGGGCATAAGCAACACTGCCCAGACCTTTCTTACAGCTCTAGTCAATTCTAATTGCACCCAAGTAAATTGTGTGTTTCACCGTAAAGACTGAGAAAGCATTTGTTTCAAAAATGCTGGTCATAGGGCCTGCACGGAGGCTCATGCCTGTAATCCTAGCACTCTGGGAGGCTGAGGCAGGAGGATTGCTTGAGGTCAGGAGTTCAAGATCAACAAGAGTGAGACTCCGTGTCTACTAAAAATAGAAAAAATTAGCTGGGCATGGTGGCACATGCCTGTGGTCCCAGTTACTCGGGAGGCTGAGGCAGGAGGATTGCTTGAGCCCAGGAGTTTGAGGTTGCTGTGAGCTAGGCTGATGCCATGGCATTCTAGCCTGGGGAACAGGGTGAGACTCTATCTCCAAAAAGAAAAAAAAAAGTACTGATCAGAAAAACAAAAATTTTTTTTTTTTAGTTATCTGTTTTCTGTATTTTTTTTAAAACAACTTTATTGAAGTATGATTTACATACCATGCAATTTGGAAGCTAAGCAGTATCAGGCCTGATTAGTACTTGGATGGGAGAAAAATAAATATTTTTACCTGTGTCCATCCTACGTCCACCATCGCCAAAAACCTAAACCCTAACAAAACAAAAACAACTCTGTAGACTAAACTGTTTGGGTTTTTGTAATATATCTTACAATTTGTGGGGAGAAAAATTAGTTGAAAAAGCACAGATATCATTAAAATGAGATCTGGGCTCATTATATCTTAAAATAGATCTAGCCTCAGAGAGTGTCTAGTTTTGAATTACCCTGAGATAAGAGAGTGTGTGAATGCACTTCACTGGCCTGTCTTTCTATGGCAGTGTTTTGTTTCTGTTTTGTTTTGTTTTGTTTAGGAGGAGTCTTTTCACGTGCCGAGCTGGGTGAGCCATTGTGCTAACCTGACAGACCAAGAGCCTGACTGTAGGCTTAAGGTCATTATTATCAAACGCCTAGTTTTTTAGGCAGTTGTCTGATCTCCTTCTACATTTGGTCAGAGTTGGGTCATTTCATGTTGGCCTCCCATCAAAAGACAGCTTTCGAAGTTTAAGAGCCCCTCGTGTTGCGAGCCGCGAGAGCTGGGGGAAACCTCAGTGCATCTGTCACAGGTTTACACTCTGGTTACACAGGTTTGCACAGGTTACATAGAATTCGGAAAAGATCCGCGTGGTGGTCACTCAAAAGAAATAAAAAAGATTTATGTCTGGAGTGATTCAGACTCCAAGGAGTCAAGCGACAGCAGCCTCATCCACCTAAGTTCTGAGTTAGTCAACCGAGTCACAGTGGCTTGCCTTTCCCAAGAACAGTTGGCTGCACTGCCAGAAAGAAATCTGGGTTTGTGGTGCAGGATCATGTGACTCCTGTCACCCCAGGGATTAAAGCCATGTCTAACAGTGAGGCAACGTCAGAGAAGCACCTGTCCAAATGGCCCTTGTCTGAGAAAGCTCTAGGGTCACAGGCTTTCTGTTTGCCTGGATTTTGTTCCCTTCACAAATGCCCAAGTCTTCCCACTTCTCTCACATGGCAGGTAATTTAAACTGAGCCAAATGGTGATGAGAACAGTAGATGATCATCCCCACACCTCCAGTGTAAGGTTTGCCCCTGAAAGCTGCCGTTGCTGGCTGTATTTCCTCATGCTAGAGCTGCTGCTGCACGTACGTGGGGGGAGTGCCATTCCACGAGGGGGTGCGTCTCTGTGCAGCTGGCCACGAGCAAACTAAATTACCAGCTAAGATGCTTCGAAGGAAATGGAGAGCTAAGGAAATGCAAAAGAATAAAAACTCAATATAAAGGCTAACAAAATTACGGGAGCCATAATCACAGGATGTAGGGAGGAAAATTCACTTAAGGCAAAGCAGACGATGCCAGTAATCAGTGAGGGCGCCCTGGGTATGTATCTGCTCAACTAATCGGGGGCACAGCTGAGTGGATGCTTCCATCTCTTTACACAACATACAGTTCCATTCTCAGCTTGACATTCACGGGCTGTGCTACCCGCACTGGGAAAAACTGATTTCATACTCATTTCAAACAACCCTCGACGTGATGACCATGACCGGGGGTGGCTACCAGCTGTGTGTGGCAGAATCAATCCAAAGTCTAGAGAACCAAGTACGCTGTCTCCTTGCATGCCCTCCAAGCAGCTGTCTGTTCTGTTATCAATACCCCACTCACTCCTCACTGCTCCCCTCCCATTTTCTGGTCATCACTTTTCCTCCTTCCAAGTTAGACACAGAGACGCTCAGATGACAGCCAGGATCAATACCGCATTCCTCAGCTGCCGCCCTCCACACTTCCAGCCCCCGTCCCACCCCCTACCACCGTCACCACCACCAGGGACCAGCCCTTCACATCTCCCTCGTGAAAGTGTACTGGCCCCTAGTGTAAGATTTAACCTCTCTCCTAGGAAATTTCTAGACCTTGAGATGGTATGTGAAGGAAAACCCAAGCCCTGACATTCAGGTGGAGCCTCTCATACCTCAGGGAGGGACACCTCTCAGCCAGGATATCTGAAGGAACAGTTCTCTTGACCCTAAGGTGTGATTCTTCCTGCTGGTAACATCTTTCTGCCAACCAAAGGGCTCTGATACACTGCCAGTCAGCCCAAAGTGAGAACTTAACGTGGTCAGGTCTGGTCCAGGTACTGGCATCCTGATTCTCCAGACTTTCTGCCAAGGGACTTCCGGTCTAGCTTGTGGACGGTGTTGCTGGGGTAAACATAAAGACATCAACGTGGAGGGATCAGCCAAAACGCGGTGACTTACCACCTCCTTACATGGAAAAAAGGTGCTAAGAGCTAAGCTCACACTGACTTGGACAAGCTGCTGTAGACATGTAACTGTGCTCTAGCCCGTCATCTTCAATATCGAGTTTCTTTTCCATTTTGGCCGCAATGTCGTCATTCCTTGAAAGACTGTCTTTTACCCCCAAGTCCCCTCTTTCCTGCTTCCTCCCCCTCTTTGGCAGGACAGCTTTATGATGAGGTTTCTCCCAGGCAGAGAGGGACAAGCTCTTCTCCCCTGGGGTGAGATGACTGTCCTCCTGGCGAGCCGGTCTTTGAGCAAGAAGGGACAAGAGTCCCTGAGTCCCCTGCCTGACGCCCATTCGCTGTGGGGAGGAGAGAGGCTGACCGAGGCGGAGGGGAGAAAGCCATTGATTTTCCAGTGGGCCGGTGAGTGATTAACTCCACTCTGTTAGGAGGGGCCGTTGGTCACACCATCAGCACCTCCCAAATGGGACTGTAACCAGGGCTGTAACCTCCCCATGACCCTTTTTTAATGAGAAAGGCTTGACTGTCTGAATCTGCCTCAGGGCAGACAGGCCCGTACATCCTGACTCTTCTCTCTGCAATCCCCACGTCCACTCTGAGGCTGAGGTTCACGTGAAGGTGACCGTGCAAGTGTTTTTACAGAATCCCTGTTTGGTGAAATGCCTTATCAGACTTGAATTACAGCACACGTTTTAAAGATGGAAAGACCAACTCAAAGATGATGGCCTTACATTTTTTAAAATCTAGCTGTCTCCTCAGAAGGCGTATAGACTTCTGAGGAACACTGTTTCCGAATAAATACGGAAACCAATTGAAAGAATGTTGATAAATTCCAAACATTCTAGACCTTCTGTAAACAATTTAAATGTGAGTTATAAGTTGATTATAAGGCAAGTCAGGCCTGAACCCCCAGGCCACTTCCTCTGGAAGGCCTTCCCTGACCACCTCACTTAACACGGCATGCCTCTTACACTCTTTCTCCCCACAGCCTTTTGTTTTTCTTTTATTTTTATTTTTTTGAGACAGAGTCTCACTCTGTTGCCCTGGCTAGAGTGCCGTGGCATCAGCCTAGCTCACAGCAACCTCAAACTCCTGAGCTCAGGCGATCCTCCTGCCTCAGCCTCCTGAGTAGCTGGGGCTACAGGCAAGCGCCACAATGCCTGGCTAATTTTTTTTTCTATATATAATTTTAGCTGTCCAGCTAATTTCTTTCTATTTTTTTTTTTTTTTTTTTTTTGGTAGAGACGGAGTCTCGCTCTTGCTCAGGCTGGTTTCGAACTCCTGACCTTGAGCGATCCGCCTGCCTCGGCCTCCGAGAGTGCAAGGATTACAGGTGTGAGCCACCGCGCCCGGCCCTTTTGTTTTTCTTTATACGACTCTACTCTGCCTGCATTTAGACTATATATATATATATCAGCCCCATCCCCACCCTGAGTGGATGCTCTGCGTTGGTGCAGCCCAGGGTCTGGAACAGCATCTGGCCCAGGGCAGGCACTCAAACACTGTTTGTTGAATGAACCAACGGTGCCTCTAGGGATTCAGGGATCTCTTAGTAATGAGTGTTAATGGCATCATGGTCTATAGAGTTGAGATCAACTCACCCAGCCTCTTCCTTTCACGTATGAGAAGACCCAGGTCTAAATCAGTGAAGAGACAACCCGAGGTCTCAGGGCGAGGTGATGGCTGAGAGGAGCCACAGCCTGGGCAGTAGCAAAGGGACGCCAAGAAGGGGTCTCATGTGAGTACACCAGGAGCATGTGGTCTCCTGGAAGCTTTCAGAAGAAAGCCACTTCCGCCTCTGCTCAGTCACATCAGCTTCGCTCCTTCCTCCGCAGTACCGCTGCCAGGACTTTCTCAGCCTGGGGCTGTCTTCCCCAGCTCCTCATGTGCTGGCTCCTTGTCACGTGTCAAGCCTTAAGTTAAATGATATGACGTGCCCTTCCCTGACCCCCTTCTCTAAAGTAGGTCTCTGCTCTCCCCGATCGATCGTGTTCTAAACGGCAGTCATACAATCTTTAATTACTGTGTTGATTTACCTGTTACTGCTCTGCCTACATGTGACTCCTAGAGCAGGATGGAGTCCTGGTTCATTGCTCAATCCCCACCACTTAGCACCACCCGTATGTTTGTTAAATGAATGACTAAAAAATTTAAATGTTGTTGTTCATCAATAGCAAGAAAGAGATCTGATGCTCTTTTTTAAAAAGCAAATGAAATCTTCCTGGTTCAAAGATTCCTAGCAGTTCAGAAATATGTAGAATTATTACTTTCATACTGAAAACACCTTGATGAAACCTTAACCAAATTTGTTTTCCACCTTTCCAACAGGGCTACCAAGGAACCATGCCAGATGGGAAAAAATTCCATTTTAAAAAGACCTCTAGGCTGGGGGTGGTGGCTCACACCTGTAATCCCAGCACTTTGGGAGGCCAAGGTGGGAGGTTCACTCAAGCCCAGGAGTTTGAGGCTGCAGTGAGCTCTGATTATGATCAAGCCACTGCACTCCAGCCTGGGTGACAGAGCGAGATCCTGTCTCAAAAAAAAGACCTCTACAGGTGTTTCTAGTGTATTTACTGCCCTGAACTGCAATTACCTCTTTTCATGTGTGTCTCCTTTACTCCTGTAAGGGACATCTCTTAAATCATCTTTGTAGAAATAACCTTTCTCTATTTTTACTTAACACTTATTTATCGAATTCCTGCCAGGTTCAAGAAACAACCGTCTGGTAGGGAAGGCAGATGCAGGTGCCAAGGTAGCTTTTCTAGAGACAACGCCTGTACTAAGACTTAGCCAGAGTTAAGGGGTGGCAGGCAGGCGGGGAGAGCACGCAGGGCAAGCAGCACGCAGAACACGTGTGTGTCTGACACACAGGGGCGGGGACCCATCAGCAGTCCTGCAACTCCAGAGACAGAATGACAGGGAATAGGCTAGAGGTGGAGATTCAGGCAAAAGCCAGACTGTGAAAGGCCTTCTAGGTAACTTTGAGGTGCTTGGACATCAAAGTGTTTGAAAAGTTCCTATTTGCATTTGAGATAGATCACTCAAAATGTTGTGGGGAGGAAGGACTTAAGGTTATATTAATAACAAAAACTGGAGTTGGCCAAGAACAGCACTTTGGGAGGCTTGAGGCTAGGAATTCCAGACCAGCCTGTGTAACACAGACTGCTTCTCTACAAAAAGAATTTTAAAAAATTAGCCAGGAGTTGTGGCATCTGTAATCCTGGGAGGTTGAGGCAGAAGGACCCTTTGAGCCCAGGGGTTGGAGGCTGCAGTGAGCTATGATCATGCTACTGCACTCTAGGCTGGGCAACAGAGTAAGACCCTGTTCTCTGGGGGTGGGGATAACTGGAGGGAGACTGATTTGAATGTCCCTTTGACAGAGTGTTCTAAAGTAAGCAGACTCTATTTATAATAGATAAATGTGCAAAATAAAGATGCAGGCTGAAACTGCCAGAATGTTTCCAGGAATGTTTGGAACATAAAATTACCAGTGTCCAGTAGACGATAAATCTTTATTAAATGAAGAAATGCACAAATCCTGGCTCCCTGGAAAACTAGACCCTGCTCACTATAAAGAATGTCCCAATCTGAGAAGTGAAGACCTCATGAACAGGAACTGTTTTAAGTTGGTTGTGTTTATGGGGCAGCTTTTGTTTCACCTCTCCCTGTGTGGGGAGAGACCATTTAGAAGGTCTGGTTTTAAAACCCTGCTTTTTCGGATCTACTGAGCTCAAAAAGAAGGGTAAACAAGTCACTCATTTATATCTATACATATAACTATATCTACCTCTCCCTATATGTATATGTATCTGTACACCTACGTAAAATTTCCTGTCCTTAATTTAACTAATGTATGATTAGGTCTGTAGTATTGAATCATTTTATATATACGTCATGGAATTAACTGGTAGATGAAGCAGAACACATATTTGATGCAGCGAATCAATAGCCTGGGTGTCCTAACAGAATTAAAAGTTATTTTCCATACATTATTTTTAAGTGATATAGCACTCCTTAAAACCACTATGGCTTGTGAACTATTTATTCATTAGAAACAACGAATAAGGTAATAATATAGGCTAATAATGCTAAATTAAATAGACTGTGGACACAACTGAGGAGGAGGTACTACATAGCAAATTCTCAGTGAATCTTGTTAACGCAGTAAATGGCAGCTCTAAAACAGAGAAAATAAACACTTAATATTTGGTTGTGGAAGATGCCTTTGTAGTTACATTTGAATATAATTATAGCTAATGCTTGTGAATTTGGAGCTATATAAATAAAGTTAGGGTAGTACAAGATGAGTAGCTTTAAAAAAACAAAAAGAAAGTTAGGAAACTACTTTGTGTTTGAGCAGCAGCATAGAGATCTCTACCTAGTCCCCCATCCCCATCTAGTACGCTAAAGACTAGCCTAAAGGGAGTGACTCCTCTTCTTTGTTATTTATATATTGTTTTGGTTACAGAAATGCAAATGCTGCCCTATAAAAGACTGTGGGTTTGTAAGGGGAGTAAACACTAAGTAAATTTGGCCACGAAGTGATTTTTGAAAGTGAGAACTTTACCAGTGTTTGGTATAGAATAAATCTTTACTGAATGAATAAATGCACAAACCTTGACTCCCTGGAGAGGCAGACCCCGCTCACTACTTTAGAAAACATCTCAGGCTGAGAGGGGAAGACCTTATGGACAGAAACAGTTTTATATCTGTGTTTCATATCTCCCTCTGTTTCTAGAGATCCTAACAGGCACCCAGAGCTACTCTAGGGTTGGATTCTCTGTCCTGCTTTATTATTGTTGTCAAATAAGAAATAAATCTGGAAGGACTATTACAGTATAAAAACCATGAGATCTTCTAATGTCTCGAGGATTAGGCAGAATAGGACTTTTCTATTTACATAGGGGAGAATGAACAAGGCTAGAAAAAAACTGGTGTGGGGAAGTGGGATGAAGGGTGGAGGTGGGTTAGGTCAGGAGACCAGGATGTGTTCACCTGAGGGTCAGCCTGTTCTCAGAAGGGGCTGTAGCTGGGGTCGGGGATTGGGGGAGGTGGGTGGGAGGAAGGTCAAAATTCAGGGCTCTACAGATGGAGACAACTGTAACTAAAGTTTGGTCGAGTCGACATAGCAGGTATTTTATTGGCCAGTGGGAACAGCTAATCATTTGTGAGATAACACATGGGAATTTGGAGGGTCTGTGTTTGGCCTTGTCATAGGTAAATAGGAGGGTGGGGGCACCTGTGAATCTCAGCTAAGCCACATGGGGAAAGACAGATAGCTCCTTGAAGCAAATCCTTTCCTGGCACACACAAAAGGGAGAATTATTTTCATGGTTTCTGAAAACCATGAAAAGAGCACAGAGAACTCAGGTAGAAATTCCACAAGGTCATCTTTCTTCCTCTCTTTTATGTTCAAGACAAGACCTTGAGCACTTTATCTAATCAGTTCTTCCTTTGCAGGAGAAAGTGTGGATATAAAAAGGGCGTTGGTGCAAGCAGTTTAAAATAAGGCCTGACATTAGCAAACCCCTTCAGGCTCTCAAACCATCAGCAACTCTTTGGTTAAGTGAAAGCAGAAGAAAAGCCTCCAGGAACCGAGAGTCCCACACCTGGTGAAGCTGGTCCTTCCAGCAGAGAGGAAAGCTCACACTTTCCTTTAAAATTTAAAGAACCTCTTTTCAAAAAATAAAAAAGAAAGAGGTGAAGTCTTAAGCGAATGTTTAAATGTCATTAAATCCTGCTCTGATTTGCCCAGTATATCTTGCAGTGACTAGTTCCCTAGTTGTTTTGGACGGGTAATTTATGTTCTCGGTTAGCTCCGCTTAGAGAAACCTCATGATTTCAGAAAGGCTGGTGACAGTGGGTCCCCTGGTGACAGCTGCCTAAATGCACATGCAGGGCTAAATCGACTTCTTTGGCACGTTGCTTATGTGTGCACATTTATTAAGTGAAGGCAGGTGTCCAGCTACGGGCAGCTGCAGGCTAAGAGACCACGGCCACCACCTCTCAACCTTCCCCCTACGAGTCAGCCTTGTTACCCATTTCTCTGAATTTCATAATTAGCACATTTCCCTCAGTGAATATTCTCTCAATATTGACTACCTGCAGTCCGGCCTTTTGGGTCTTTTCCAACACTCTTCATGTCCTCCTATCAAAAGATAACCAATTTAAAGTGGGGGTTTTTTGTTTTGTTTTCAAGTGAAAAGAAGTTTATTTTAACATCTGCGTACAGATGGGCTGAGTCCAAGATGGCATCAGCCTAATTTAAAGATCTTTATTTTATTTAAATTGTTTTTTGTACGGATGGGGTCTCACTCTTGCTCAGGCTGGTCTCGAACTCCTGAGCTCAAGCAATCCTCCCACCTCAGCTTCCCAGAATGCTAGGACTACAAGTGTGAGCCCCCTCACCCAGCCTAACGATCTTAATTGGCTTTGTGATTCCAGAATCAGGTGACACTTCATTCCCTAAAATGAAGCAAGTGTTCCCATGAGCTGAGCAGAGGAGACTGGTTTTTATAGACAGAGAAGGGCTGAAGAAAGCAGAAACAAAGAACAAAAAGCTACTCTCTTTGAAAGGTGGGAACGGGGAAACAGAAAAATAGAAATATAACTGATTGGTTGACATTAGGTTACTTTCTTGTAAGCATTGACACAGAGAGGACTTCATTATCATTTGGACTGAAACTGGCCTGTTTGGGAATTTGGCTATCAGCTCTCATTCTCCTGACTTCTTGGAACGTTAGATAAACAGCATCGGTTTAGTGACAGAACTTTGGCATGAGTGACTCTGCTTTGGTTTGGTCTGTTGGGCCTAATGGAGGAGCTCAGTCCAAACCATTGACTGCCTGTACACTTTTTATTTATTTATTAATTAATTACAGAGTCTCACTCTGTTGCCCCGGCTAGAGTGCCGTGGCATCAGCCTAGTTCACAGCAACCTCAGACTCCTGGGCTCAAGCAATCCTCCTGCCTCAGCCTCCCAGGTCGCTGGGACTACAGGCATGCGCCACCATGCCCGACTATTTTTTCTGTATATTTTTAGTTGGCCACTTGATTTCTTTCTATTTTTACTAGAGACAGGGTCTTGGTGTTGCTCAGGCTGGTTTTGAACTCCTGACCTTGAGCGATCCTCCTGCCTTGGCCTCCCAGAGTGCTAGCATTACAGGCCTGAGCCACCATGCCCGGCCTGTACATTTTATTTAATACTCCAAAGAGATCAATGACTGACAATGACTGATTCATGGTTCCTATAATTCTTCTTTCCTATTTACATGCTCTGGACATCATATTTCTAGACACAGAAATGCTACAGTACCTGTGTCTATGCTTATGCCCAGCCATTTTCTCAGTAGGGGTGAAGAGCTGGAGTGAGACAGTTATTACTCAAGTACAATCACATCATCTTAAGGGGCAAGCACATCACAATCTTCTACATGTTTTTCAGACTTGGTGGTAGTGCATCCAGACATAGTTTAGGAACAAGGTGTTGCTACAGGTAACTAATGAATTATGCTCATGGTTACAAGACCCCCAAACCAAGAACTGCAAGTGGAGACCCAGGCTTGATGGATCTGCAAGAATACAAGATTCAGAAGTCACTTTATGAGATGGCTCTCGCCTGTAATCCTAGCACTTTTGGGAGGCTGAGGCAGGAGGATTGCTTGAACCCAGGAGTCCGAGGCTACAGTGACCACACCACTGCACTCCAGCCTGGGCAACAGAGCAAGGCTCTATGTCAATTAAAAAAAATTACTATGCTTGCCTTCTCACTGTATCTACCTCTAGTGTTTAAATGTCCATAATCTCAGAATTAGGGGTTGCAAAGTCTGATAAATGTCCAAATGATCCTGAGAGAGTATTTATCATTGCTTCGGTTTTTGATTTGGGTGCCAGTTCACGTTAACTTACAGAATGATTTCAATTGCAAACCTCTGTTCCATTTACTAAGAATATTTTCTGAACCAGGGACCATCCCATGCATGGCTTTTTATATTTTAATCTTAAAGGGGACACCCTAAAAAGGATCTAGGTGATTTCATATCTCTCGTATAGAATTTTCTTAAGATATTTTTCTCATGAATATAGAAACTTGTTCAAAATTATCATCCATAAGAAAGCTAGATAACAGATTAGCACACCCTTAAACACATCCTTTTAGGTAGCTGAAATGTTTTAAATAAAGACAGGCATCTGGTTTTCTGCAACTCAGGCCTTGACAGAGTTTTAATGCTTTAATCCTTTCAGTGTTAAAGACACACCCTTCTGATTGCCCTCCAGGACAAATAGTCAAACATTCTTTGTAGATTAGAAGACTTTTTTTAAAAAAAGCATAAAACCTAGTCTTTAACATACATTCTGAAAGCTCTCTATAGTATAAATTTAGGTTTAAATTTCTGAAACCAGCCTTCAAAAAGGCACAGGCCTAGAATTACATTTAGCTTGCTTGGACACTTACCCTAGTGAATGAGCCCCTGGTCTTTCTTTCTTTTGTTCTTTTTTAAATGAATTCTAATTAAACAGCCAAGATATAATCCTTGTTGGCTGCAGAAAAAATGGAGACTTTCACTTCATCACCCTGTGTGTATTCTTTCTAGCTAAGCATTTTTTTTTCCAATTATGCAGACACACATTGAAAATTGCTAAACCTCTATTTCACACAGCACACGTAAGAAGCCCTCACCGGCTGCCTGGGATGGGCTCTATGCTGCTGGCGGCACGATCCAGGTGTGCAATTGATTGTAGGGTCAGTGTGAAATGCAGGGTTTGATGCTCTCCTTCGCCCTGAGCTTCTATTATGGCCTATTAAAAGAAATCAGTTCTCTTATTTTGCTCGTTTGGCATTTGTTTACCAGTATGAGTTTGAAAGGAAGCAAGCTCAATGCTGCTCATAACTTGCTAATTTCCAAGTTAGAGGTTGTTTTTTGAAAACCTTCAGAATGTCGTTCCCCAACCCCCAGAGTCACGTTGCTATGTGTTTGAAAAGCATTTTCAAATTGAAGAAAACATTTTTTCCCTTCTGATTTCAGTGACTGTGAATGCCAGAGAAATTTAATTTTAAAAGGAACAAAAACATAACATCTTTTTCTAGTTAAATCTGAGCATATGTAATGCAAACAATGAATTTATATGTGTGCGTGTACACACACACACACACACACACACACACACTATGTGATGCTGACAGCAAGGCTGGCGTGCTTGATGTTCCCCACGCCTTTGTGTCTGGACCCTCACTGAATTCTGCTTGCATTTGCAAGGCCACATGATTCCTAGTGACTTGGGCTCAGGGTAGGTTCACTTGCTATCACCCTAAGGACCCCGTTCATAGAGAATCCTGACTATTGCTCCCTCTCCCTGTCGCAGGGGACCAGAAGAAAATTGGTAGAAGCCAACCCAGTCGGGTGTATGGGGAACACCCAGAAGAAATTTTATAGGGGCAAATGCCCTGTTGAAGCCAGAGCATATTATTATACAGACTGAATATCCTAAAAGATATGTTGTATCACCACCCGCATTTTTATTGTCATAAAACTTTTTAAAGGGGAAGGGTCCTGAGGTCATTTTGTTCAACTTCACATTTTACAGATGGTCAAACTGAGGCCTGGAGAGAAACAGCAGTGGACTGACAAAGCACTTAACTGATGAAAGCCTCTCCCTTCCCAACCCCCAAACGCTGCAGGAGAGCTGGGGAGGAATTTCAGGCTGCTCATCCCACTCCCACCGCACTGGACAGGCACGGGCCACAGGGAAGATGAAGGCACCCGGGGGCAGGAAGCCTGGGAAGTAGGAGGCACACAGGCAAGAAAAATGCCCAGACCCCTGAGGTCAAATCCCTGCCTCCTAACAGGGACAAAGGGCCCACTCTGCTCCTCACTCCTTCTTTTCCACTTGGCTGCTTTGCAAAATAGGATAAGGAAGTGGAGCATGGCCCAGGAATGACAAACCCACAGGATTAGCGGGCAGCCCTCTGCAGGCTTTCAGCTTGGAAATTAAAGTACCAAAGCCCTTCTCCACCTTACTAGGTCCCTGTGATGCTCTGGCCTTTGAGTAAGTGTAAAAAATTTGGGACACAGTGTCTGACAAAAGGCGGGTGGGGTACTCACAGGGACCACAGCACAGAGAGTTGGCAAGAGCACATCTGGAGAATCTGTGACATGTGGCTGCTGTACATATAGGCACTTGCAAATGAGACTGTGATGTTAGAGCCTTTCTGACCACATAGGCAAAGCACATTTCTGAATAGTTGGATTGGAGAAAAAAGAAAAGTTTAGCCATTGGAGGCAACACGGTGCAGTGGAAAGGATGGGGTTTAGACACCCTGGTTCTATTTAATATTTACTTGTTGTGTCCCCTTGGGCAAGTCATTCAATCTCTTTGGGTTTCAGTGTTCTCATCTGTGGAATGGGGTTCTTGTATGTAAAGTATTTGGCGTGTAGTGGAGACTCAGGAAACCGCAGCTTGGAGGGCCATATCCGTTCAAGAATGCAGCTTGGCAAACGGAATTGATTTGGTTTTAAAAAAGAGAAAAAGAGAATTAAGATTTTATTTGAAAATCTTATCTGAAAGCTCCACCCCACCCCCAGGCCTATTGATTAGTTCATTCTCTTTCCTTTAGTTTTACAAATGTGTGGGAGAGAATCTGGAACCAAATCTAGTCCAGAATGGTGCCTTTGTCAAGACTTTTAGGGACCTATTCACCTGCAGGCAATGGGGGAGAAAGCAGGTTTAACCCTGAAGACATACTCTGAATTCCTCACCCTCTGCCATACCAGGATGCTCCTTGGTTTGGGGCTAGATATGACTTGGCAAGGCTATTTTTTTTTTTGATAAGACATTCACGGCTAGAATAAAACCAAAAAGAGGGGAAAAGGACTATCTCTATAACCACAGTGTGCATAAAGTGGTCAGTTCTTTGCATCATTTCAGCAGATCCAACCTAATTTCATCCTCAAAGACATCCTGCCTCCAGGACCCTGGTGTTTCATACAATCTAATACTGAGCTAAGCTTTAAAGCAATCACCCATCCACGCGATACACTGAATGAAGCATTAGAAGTGATACTTGCAGTGAGGGAGTGATGGACTGTATCGGAGAGAGCCGGGATTCTGCTCAATGAGCAGCATTGCAGCCTTAGGGGGGGTGGGGCAGGGACAGTGGGAGGGAGGGAGAGACCCTCGTGCAAGGCTATGGGCACATTTTCCAGTCATCAACATGCAGGGGAGAAAAAAAAAAAAACAGGTAATGATGGTGATAATTGGAGACATCCAAATTTTTTTGTTCACCATGAGTCTAGTTTTAAGGATTTTTTTTAAGCCTACACCAAAACCAAAACTTTTCCTTATTGTGTTTCAAAACCAAACCAATGCAGTTTGTCTCAAAAACCCCCTAGAGACATCTACTTAATATTTAACCAAGGCTAAATTACAGATTCTACTTCAGAGGGACTGGGCAGAATCTCTGACGCCTAACTCTATTTCATTCAGTGCGAGTTAGTGAGGGTGACAATCTGGCCATTGTTGAATACTTTTAAAGACTCATTAATCTCAAGCAAGAACCAACTTAACAAGCAGGGCAGCCTTTTGAAGTGAACGGTGGTAGTGGTTTAAACAGAGGATTAAGAGATAATCACATTTAAAGTCATCTTTCGGCACTAAAATTGACCCCAGTCTAGTGAATTACAGGGCTGGGGAAAGGCTTTTTCCTCTCCTCCCCAGCCCAGGTGACTGACTCCCTTGTGACACAGCCAGATGGCAGCCTGCCCACATCCAAAAAGACACTACTCTATCTATTTTGACATATTATCACAAAATTCACCTCTTAACCAATTTATGTGACTGTTATAAAATAATACCCTATACTCTGCAAAAGTTAGACCCTATCTGTGTAGTAGGCCCAATTTAAAGGCAAATTTTTGGTCTGTCCTTTACTGTAGGTATCAGCTAACTAGCTGCTAATAATGAGAATGTGAGAGATGTGGAAAACCATCATTTGAGATTGGAGTTCTCTAACATTAAGTTAATTTGTCTTAGGAGAAGAGGAACAGAAGAGCCTGCCAAAAGGAATCTGCCACAGTGATGGCTTCCCTATCACCCGGCTTTGGGTCTACAAAGAAATGGAATTTACATTTGCCAAGCAATTAAGCATTTTCCTTTAAAGCATTTCTTCAGTCACGTTGAATACAAAAGAGCAGGCTAACAATTATTTAGCAACGGATTTGATATGCATTTCAAATGCACTGTCTCATATTGAGGGGATTCAAAGAACACAAAACAAAACAAGTAAACATCACATTCAATCTGCAAAAGAGATGAAATGCCTTGTAGTCTATATATATATATATATATTTTAAATGCTATCCTGCCCAACTTCCGTTGTTTCCCTTTCCCCCACACTGTGGATGGACCTCTTTTAAGTGTCACACAGCAAACATACAATGAAGACGCATGACCATATCACAAGTTTCCAAGGATCATCTAGCTGGGTCTTCTCATTTCAGAGCCAGGGAAACTGCAGGCCAGAATCATGAAGTGCCTTGAACAAGGTTTCCCTGCTAGGATTGTAGTCTAGGTCTCTTGATGTTCCGGAACCTGGCCCATGGCACTGGGGCCCCAATTAATTGTCCATCCACACCCTAACACAGCTGTTTGGACCAAGTACAGCCAATCTATGGACTGGCTGGCGATGGATGGAGTAATGCAACCGGGCTACACATAATGAGCTGCCTCAGGCTATCTTGGAAATCTGAACTAAAAGACATTTGAGAAAATTACCAGCCAATGAGAGAGATGAATTGTAGCAGACAAACCCTGCAGTAGCGTCAGTTCCTGTGAGTTTCTGGTGCTTGGGTTCCTGATAACCTTGCCACAAATCCCCCCTTTCTTGAGTTAAAGTGAATCTCTACTTCTGGAAACTAAAAACACTAACTATATGACATCAGCCTGGGGATCCTTTCAGGATATTATAGGACCATAAACCTACCTCTGACCAAACCTCAAAGCTGCTGATGTAGGTAGAAGCAACCACTCCTCTTCCCACACAGATACTTCTTGTTTCCAATCAGGGACATAATTAAAAGCCATGAATTATTAGGAGAGAGATTAACCCTGCCTAGAAACTGTCAGGACCAGGGTCTTCGACATAATAAGAAAAATTCTAACGAATCATTTGTCCGTGATAAAGACTCACTTAAAAATAACCACACTTATGTTAGAAAGGACGGGAAAATATCTTTTGATGTATAAATTTCATTTTTTAATTTTTTACAAATAGAAAAGAAAAGGCAAGGAAAAATTCAAACACAAATTTTAACTTTATTGGAGTTCAGGAAGCATGAACCAGGTTTTCTAAGGGGTGGTCATCTCTGAGTGAGCTATTATATGGCCAAGGAAACTAAAGCCAGAAACGTTAAGTACCTGAAGACAGAAGACCCAAATTCAACTGCCTTAAAAGGATCAGGAAGAGCACAAGGTAAGACAACAGGGAGTGGTTAGGTCTGTGCCTAAACTAAAGGACTGCTCAGTATGAAAGCATTTGAAGTCTAATTTAGATGAGATTGAGATCGGGCACTTTTAGGGTGGTATGCCCATAGACACAAATTCCATTTTAAAGGATTTTCCTAGTTCACTACTGATGATACTATAAAGTTATATACCATTTCTCAAAGTCTTGAACTTCTAAAAATCTTATATATAGACACATTGTCACTGATACATGGAAAATTCTTTATCTTTCTGGGTTAACAACTGGTGGAAATAAAAAAAAAGCCCCTTTTAAAAACATACACAAAAGGCAGAATGACAATTTGCAAGAATACAAATGGCTAATAAAAATATGAACTACCAATTTTTCATTGGTTAAATCATCAATGATTTAAAAATGAAAACACACAAAACTTAGGAAGTCAGAATGATATCAAACAATATTTCTAAGAAAATAATTTAGTAATATGTATCGCTAGCCTCAACAATTCTATCAATCCTATGTGTCAGGAAAAGGTTTGCTCTCTTAGGAATACACCTATAATTTCTTAGTGGATAATGTAACCTCATTTCATTTCGGTTGCTGAAGACAAAGCTCAAAGACCAATTTGTGGCTCACCTTGGAACCAGCTAACTACATTTAACTTTATCTGGGCTATATTTCCCCTAATTTTGATTTTTATCTACTTATTTTCCCCCCACCACTTTTTTTTTAAACATCTCATCATTAATGCCATGAAAGAAAGAGAAATGAGAGAAAATGAGGCTTGTAACCATCAAGAATCAGTTATGGTATCAGTATTTTTTAGCATTACTATTTTACACAATGGGGAATAACTTTATTTAGCAAAAAGTGAGACTTTGCTTCATGTTACAAAGCTGAACACCATCTAGATTCAATGAAATTGCCTCTAACCTTTTTTTCCCCCCCAAGCTACAGCAAGATAATTTTAAAGCTTTTATTTTTTTTGATAGGGCTGTCACCATGCCAAAGTGAAAGTCAGAAGGTTAGATAATCACTCCACAGGAAAGTGGCTCATCTTGTAAAACACCATCCACACTATCTCTTGATGAGCATTCTAATCAGATACCCCATTCACTGGCTTGTCTGTCCTAATGTCTGAGATTCTTTTGAGCCCAAATATAGGTTAAAAACCTTGATACAGGACAGAAGAGAGAAATAACAACTTGACTGATGTCCTGCAGCTAATTTAACAAACGCTATCTAAATTTTCTGGGATAAAATACCTTTGGCTTGCCAAGAAAGGTAGATTCTACTTAAATAGAATATAGGGTTAATAAACGCCATAGGGAAAAGCTGAAACACAACCGAAATAAATATGTGATAGAAGAGAACTTTGGGGAAGTCATTTTAATGCTAAAAGCCCCAGTTTTAACATCTTGAAAAAAAACTGACAGTGGATCTCTTCATGCTGCTTGGCTGTGTTCTTAATGACAGTTCTCTCTGGAGGAAGAGGCCCAAGGGGCAGCATCAAATTTACTTGCTGCTTCATCCAGTGTGTTCTGGGCAAGTTATTTAGCCTTTCTATATTTTAGTTTCATGATCTGTGAAATGGGCTGGTAATATTAACAGTTATTCCACAGGATTGCTGGCAGGACTAAATGAAGTAGGTACGTAAAGCAGTGTCACAGTGAATGGCATGTATACTAAATGCACAGCGTATGATATGGCTTATTACTGTTTGAAGTATCACTATCGCAATCTATAAAATGATACTAACCCATTGTTATGAAGCTCAAATGAGATAATGGACAGAGATGCCAATAAAAGCAATAAAAGATGTACAACAGAGAGGAGGAATAATTACGATTGTGGAGAGACCATACATTCTGCCAAGCCACTTCGGACAGTGTGAATCACTGCTAACACAGTAAATGATTTTTAAAAGCAATAAAACTTGTTGGGTCTTCATCTAATGACAACTGTTGGATTGATATAAAATTTGACAAGAGGTTTGGCACTCCTGAACACAGCTGCCTTTCAGGGAATTTTGGGTGAGGTAAGATGCTCAGCTCTGCCCCTTATGTAATTAACATTTCTTGATCTCCACCCCTTAAGAGGCAGTCACTAATTTAGGGATCCACCTTAGAGAAAAAAGGCTGCCTCAGCAGGAAGCTGATTGCCCTGGCTGGCCCAAGTAGGAAAACTTCACCCTGCTCCATCCCACTTCCCCTCTCAAGCCCCAACCACCCCCCCCTCAGGAATTTCCTGACCTTTCATCCACCTTCATTTCAACACTGGAGCCAAACTAAACAGCTCTTGGTATTGTCTCTGTAGCCCAGCAGAGAGCAGCCCCCTTCCCCCCACCCACACACACACACGTACACATGCAAGCACATGCATGAACACACAAGAGCACTCCTACACCTCTCTCTCCCTCTCCATTCCCAGGAATGGCTTCTACTCTCTCCACCAAGAACTCGAGGGAAGGCGCACACCACCTTACCCTTCCACGCTGCCCTTGCAGATACAGCTGACCACCCAGAGTTAACTATGGAACTCTGAGCATGGATGCCTTGTGGACCAGGCCATGCACACATTTAAAAAAATCAGGTAACAGGCCACCAAACCTCAGGACAAATTGCAGACTCAACAGTTACTCTTTCCTTTCTCAGGCAAAGATTTTATTTGCTCACTCTCTGACAAAAAGCAGGCACGTTGAGCACTGTGAAATGAGGCGTCCAAAGCATAAAATACAACAGTGACAATCAGAGTCTCCTACCCACAGCCTCCTATCAAGTCTAAAGGTCTTCCTAGCTCCTCAGGAAAAGTCTTCCACCCTCACTGGGGGAAATCACTGGCCTTGAGCTGATCATGTACATTATAAGATATTCCTGGGTGATTAAATGTACTTCACATCATCTGTCCCACTCAACCGCCATTGCGGCTTTCGAATTTTAAAATAAATATATATATATATATGTCTCTTGGAAAATAAATGACAGAGGGACAGAACAGAGGGACCCTAACTTGAGCACCATGGGACCATGGGCCTTTCATGGATTTTTCAAATCTTAAGAACAGAAAGAAATCTTCCGCTCCCTCCCTCCTGCCCCACCAACTGCTCCAAGGACACAGAAGCTGGCCTCAGAAAGGGAGGGGACAATGGGACTGACATTCCCTTTATGATCTGCAAGATGCCTGCGCTGTTGCAGATTGTAGGTTTCAGGAGACAGCTACAGGGAGACAGGGATGGGGAAATAAAAAAATGGCTGGTAGTTTTAGAGAAAAAAGAATAAAAGAGTCAGAAGGAATTTGGGGTCAAATAATCCTAACCATAAGCTTCAGCAGTTCTTTACACTAGAGGCTTCAAACTGAGCCCGTACATGTGGACGTCAAGGCGTCTTTGTTCAGTTGGCGTATGATGTTTTAAAATATAAGCCTATATTTAAAAACCGGGAGATTTCACATGAAAAACAGGGAGGTCTGGCAACTCTGGGCCCATTTTCCTCACGGCAGTCCCAGGCGCAGCCAGGGGGCAGCTGCTCCCTTGCACCTCCAGGCGGCCACTCTGTGAATGATTTGCACAGATACCTCTTCCTCACCCAGGATGTCACTGTTTTACTTCTTTCCCCTGCCCCTGAGGACATTGGAGATTATTGCTTCCAAACGAGTCTGCTTTAGCTTGTTCTACAAATGAGAAAAATAAAACCCAGCGTGGGGGTCACTTTAAGATCACACAGCTTCACCTTTATACCCAACCAATTGCTTCTGAACCTCTAGTGCAGACTTCTGAGTCAGGGAAACGGTCTTGTCCCTGAACCCACCCTCCCCTGCCAGCTACACAGTCTTTGACTTTAGAATTGATTGATCTTCAAGACTCCTTCACGGTCATGGACGAGTCATTACGTGTGATCACACTCAAATAGCGACTTGTAGAGTCCTCCCACTATGCCAGGCCCTGAGCTCTAGATATCTTCATGATGGTTCTGGAGATGCACGTTATTGGCAACATTTCCCAAATGAGGCAGGTAGGGCTCTGGACAAGAGTACGTAGATATGGCTGAATCGCATTTGAATGCAGGCCTGATATGTGTAGTATGTGTGTAGTATGCCTTTCTGCCTTGCAAATATCCACCATCTCCCCCAATTAAATTAAAAAACAGAACTCATTTGGCCCTGATCAAAGTTAAATGATAGGATCACCAGCAAAAGAGGTGAAAGGGGCTCCCCCAGTCTGGCTGGGATTGTCATCAGGTATTTGTGTATTTGCAGCTGCCCCCACTACACTAGAAGTTTCCTTAAGGAAGGTTCTTTGCCTTATATTTTCGTCTCTTCAACATATATAGAGTAGTTGCTTAATACTGCTTGGAATGATTACTCAATAGCTTCTGGTTTTAGTTTCTGATCAAATTTTACTAAAACGGGCCCCTGGGGAGGATGCATTTTATACTCCTTTATGGGTTTTTAGAAAGGTCCTTTCTTCTCTGTTCATCACTTTTTTCCTCTCCTAGTTTGGTTTACCCATGGGAAGGTATACAAAGTACATGAAATTATAGGTTTGTTTGAGCTTTAAAAACAAATCAAGTTGTGTTCATAGCTTTTTAATTTTTCCACAGTAAATCAGACACCAAATCCAACTCTAAGTGGTTAAAAAACAAAGAACCTATGCACAAGGGACTTGAATACCAAAGCAGGTAGTTGTCTTAGTAGTAGTGGTTAAAAAGTAATGACAGCACTTACCACCCAAATGATGATCAGCCTTCTGGATAGAAAAGGATCAATATTCCAGTGAGTGAATGGAAGAAATGTTATGTAGAACACTTCTTGACCCAAAGCAGCCGAGAATCTGAACAAGTAATAGTAGAAATAATTCTTCACAATGTACTTCTGTACATAAGCCTAAAAGACAAAAGTTTGAAGATTCTGTCAGTTCATTCAACATGTCACTATGGAGCAAGTTTTAAAAACTTTCCATCTAAAACTCACATAGATCTTCATTGCCAAGGCACTTCCCTCCTTCCCGTTTTTTCTTTTTGTTTGTTTGTTTTTTTTTTTGACAGGATCTCACTGGGAGTGAGTGCAGTAGCATCATCATAGCTCACAGCAGCCTCACACTCCTGGGCTCCAGCGATCCTCCTGCCTCAGCCTCCTGAATAGCTGGGACTACAGGTTTGTGCCACCAAGCCCGGCTAATTTTTCTTTTTTTTGCAGAGATGGGGTCTCGCTATGTTACTCAGGCTGGTATCAAACTTCTGGCCTTAAGCAATCCTCCTGGCTTAGCCTCCCAAAGTGCTAGGATTGCAGGTGTGAACCACTGCGCTCGTCCTAGAAAGTAGAATTTTAATGCTACTTAGTCATAAACTTTACAAAAGTAAAATCAAAGTAAAATGCCAACACTCCAAATGGGGAAGAAAAGAGGCAGTACTGTTACAGAACGACTTGGTCAAGACTCAGTTAGTTGGGATTTCTGTCTCATTCTAAACAAAGTCCGAGGTTTTTGAATCCTGGGAAATTTCAGAGAACAATTTATATGCACTTATTCTGTAGATATTCATTCGGCACCTATGATATCCAGCACCTGTGCTGGCTGCTAGGCATTTGCAGAACAGCCAGGCGTGATGCTCTGTGTAAGGAGCTCTTGTGTGTGTGTGTGTGTGTGTGTGTGTGTGTGTGTGTGTGTGTGTGTGTGTGTGTGTGTGTCTTGGGGTGGGGGGATCAAGGAGCATGGTTTGGGGGAATAAATTTTTAAAAGGACCAATATGATGTCTGAGGCCTTAAAAAAGACTTAGAGTACTTTTATACTTGAGGAATAAAAAAAGATGACCTTGGAAACTGTAGGGATATAATTGTACTTGACACTGCTGGCTGTCTACCAAGTGTGCATTCCTCTCTTTTTCCTCCGTAAGAGGTTCCAAATTTTATTCCAGCATCTCTACCTCCCCCACAGAGCCCTGTGACTCGGGGAAGTCAATACTTCCCTCCGCTCCAGTAGTGGATCTGGATTCCTCTAAAGGGGTCGTGGTAAGTACAAGAATTCAGCCCCAGGCCATGCAGGGCACAGACTACCCTCGAGACAGTTGCCAGTCACGGACAGAGCACGTGTTGTGAGCTAAAAAGGAGTCTCTCATCAGAGATAAACTTGACTTCTAAATGAATTCAAACTGGAGAGAATGACAATAGATCCATCCTAAGTAGGAAACACAATAGTGCACAAAATGAATTAGATCAGGAAGCATACAGTTTCCCCTCTCTGCTCAGATATTATGGCTGGATCTGCCAAACAAGGACAAGGGACTGCGACAAATAAGTGACAAATGCCTCTCTCTCGAGCAGAACCATGAGCCACCTGATGTCAGAACTGATCCCCACAGGTTCTGTTTTATAAATAGACATCCAACAGGCCTGACCTTGAGATAAATGCTATAAAGAGTTCCTCCTTACATAAAGGTCAGTTATTTCAACCCACCAGGTGCCAGGTACACCTGGTAATCTGTCCTGCTTTGGAGCTTTACAAGGAGATATTTTGCCAAACTTTAGCAAGGGTCAAATCCCTCCCTGGTGTCATTTCATGATACCCAAGTGTTGTATGACACTATAAATACTCAGTGACAATCATTTCCCCTACTCTAGAGATTTACCTAAGATCAAATTCCATAGCTTAACCCTAGCAAACAATTGAAAAGAGCATCAAGGATGACAGCAAACTGCTTCAGTCCTACATGTTTCTAATTAATATCTTTAGACCTGCTTTTTACGGTCTCTCAGAAATTCTCTTTCTCGGAGGAGAGCTAAATATTCTCTAACGTTTCTTAGGAACAGAAGAACCAAAGGTGAAATTTAAAATATGAACATATATAGAGGACAACCAAGGATTTCTTAGATAACTTCTTTGTACACCTGATAACATAGCTTGAGAGCCAATATTTACCTCCAAATTCTTGGGGATTAGATGCGCCTAAATAAATTAGTAAGCTCTTGCCTCTTCAGAACAAGACTCTGAGTTTCCCTTGCAGGAAATCTCAGTGTGTATGACTTCAACCTGTCTTTGGATTAACAAGAATTTCAGTTCTGGTGTATGAGTTGGTCCCATTGAGAATAATTAGGGAAAGAAGAAACAGGTTAGAAATGGAAATGGTAGGTTAAGTGGAAGGGCAGAGAGCAGAAAGGCAAAATCGGAGAGAAAGGAAACCAAGTCCCAGAGCTCTACTTCTGCATTTCCAACTGGCCACACACAAGGGGCTTATGGCCAGGCTTTGGGGCAGTATCTCTGGGCACACACTCAGGAGGCAGGGGCTAGCAACTAATCTTTCAGACAAAAGTCAGGGAAGCATTGAACACCTAGGTGGGCAAAAAGCCACTCATAGATGTAAAATGCTTAGTAAGCATATCATCTGTCACAAAGCCAAGTGATGAATGTCTGGTAAACAAGGGATGATAAAATGAAAATTACCCACATATCCATTATTACCAACAGCAAAATGCCATCAATATTCTCATTAGTGTACCTTATGTATTAATGCTTTCCTGAAACTTAAAAAGTTTTCATAGGGTCTCTTGTGATCTCAGTCGCCCAATCCCACCTTCCTTTTTTGGTCACGAGTTCTTCAAGGGCACATGTTCCTACAATGGGATTTTCAGTAATTTAACCTTCCAGTTGCAGAAGAGCTGCTCTGCTTTGCCGATATCAGAGTATTCTGTGTTCTCGGCAAGGCTGCTTTCAATGTGTAAACAGATGAGGAGCGAAAGGGAGGCACACAGATTGACTGCATGGTGGAAGAGAAAGAACACAGAGAACGTGCGACTTCTTGACTCAGCTCTGCCCCGAACACCTGAACAGTGTTTTGTTTTCCAAACACACACTGAGGAGTCCCATATGCAAAGGAAATAAACCCAGATCAGTGCCACTGGCTGATTCAGATGGCAGAGGAGCAAATGTCCAGCAGACTTGGCAGCTGGCCCAGCTTTTGAGCTTTCAAAGGAGAAATACAAGAAATAGCTTTTAGTCAAAACAATGTGTTGACTTCTCCTTGGGGAAGTCAATTTGCCTTTGTGAACCTCAACGGCCTCCACAGCAAAGAATGCAGAGGATGGAGTAGGATTAGTTCAGTTGCTTTTTAAGGCACAAAATTTTTTTTTCAGTGAGGGAAAGGCCCATTAAATAAAGTGTTACCCCAGGGCTTACCATATGAAATGACATAAGATTAAATTCTGCACTAATCGGTTGAAAGTGAAGCAGCACCCAGTGAACCACTATATCAACACCCCCTCCCCCAAGTCATTCTCTGGAACACCCCACAGAGCAGAGCAGTTCAGTGATCAGTTTGAAAACCACTGACCTTAACCTATTCCAGACCCCAGATATCACCATCCTGTAATTAAATTTTGGCCTTCAGTACACAGGCTATACATATTCCAAGCTGGAGTTCTTTAAAAGATTTGATAAACCATAGACCAATGTCATTGCAAGGTCATATTTCTTGTCTCCATTTTTTCAGATGAGAGCTGTAAATGTAAGTTTTCTTCCAAAGGTCAAGCCCGAGATACTCCACTATCTCCACAGAGCCAGAAGGTGTTCACATCCGGAGGATGGCAATCTGCAACTCGCAGCAATCCACTTTAATTGGAAGCAGTAGAAAGAGCTCATTCTCCAGGGCTGAGAGAGATCAAATCTATACAGGGTACAACTCAGTCTTATTTAAAAATGATGTTAAGATCCAAAGCTCTTTTATGGAACACATCAGGCAGCAGCATTCCCTTCACAGGGGCTTTGCATTTGAAGTTTTATAGGCTGATGTGAAAAAGAAGCAAATGAATACAGAGCATGCTCACCTGGAGAGCAGGGGTGAGGGAGGGCCACAGACCCTGCATCTCAGACAGAAGGCAGGCGACCTGCACTTACTATCTGCATAATTTTACATAGATTATCTGATCTCCCTGAGCTTCAATTCCTCATCTGCAAATGGCAATGATAATGGTACATACCACATAGAGACACTGGTGGTTTAAATGAGAGTGTTGATGGTATGTGCAAGGTACTCACATTAGAGCTGGCAAAGACATTTCTCAGTAAGACTTAGCTTTTGGCTATGATGATGATGGTGGTGGTGGTGGTAGCAGCAGAGGCAGTGAGGAATTCTGGAAAGCACTTCTTGATTCTAATGTGCAATCACCTGAGAATCTTATTACTATTCAGACTTTAATGCAGTCAACCTGGTGCAGGGCTGAGAGTTCTAAGGAGCTCTCAGGTGATGCTGATGCTGCCAACCCATGGACCACACTTTGAGTAGCTTGGGAATCAAGGACACCCAAGTGAAGAGTTTTAAACACAAAAGTAAGGCTCTCGTATTTAATTCTCAGTATTAGAGGATGCCTCAACTAGAATTAAGAGAGCATGATAACGCGATAAAAGTGACAGATAAAAATGCTGGTAACAAGCCAGAGGGGAATTGTTAGCAAATTCCACAGAGAATCCTGCCACAGTCCCAGTGCAGGAACTGAGCCCAGGCAAACACCTGGACCATAGAAAGTCCTAAAGGAAAGAGCACATGTGAGACATGCCCCACTGAAATGGCAGCCTGACTACAAGACCAGTTGATAATGTAGAAACAAGTAAGTCAGCAAGCATCTTGCCTTGATTCCAGAGGGGTTTACATAAATTCCGGGATGACACATCCAAAGTTAGTTAAGAAGGAGTCATGAAGTTTGAAAGACATTCTTAACCTCCCAGACCGTCACAATACCAAATGCCAAAAAGGGCTTTTTGGCTTCCCTAAACCTAAAAAGGGCTTTATTTGCACTGCTGTCAGAATCCTGGCTTAGAAACAAGTTTCTCAGACCTCCGCAGGGAACATTTGCCATAATGTTCTCTGAAAATAAAAACTAAGAGGAGAGTATCCCATTAGGATCGATGGTTTTGATTTTTAGAAGCTCTAAACTTTTTTTTTTTTTAACTCAACCTGGCTGGGAAATTCTTTGTCATTTCTAGCTACATCTGCAATACTATACATTTGACCTAAATAGGCCTGCACACTTCCTTCTTAACAGCTCCTGAGGACTGACTCATGGCCACATGCTTGCCCAAGATCATTCTCAAGGCAGGCAACGTGTTCAGGTGCTTGGGATTATAGGAGGAGATGGGTTATCAGCCTATGGTCTCCAGACTGATAGCCATTTATGGAGACCAGGGCCTCCTCGGAAAAATTCCTTCCAAGGTCAGAGTGGTGTTCCCAAAGGGAAGAGATTAAGAACTAAAACCCTCCACAGCCTTGTTCACTGATTCTCATGCTCTGTGTACACTCAAACAGAAATTCTAACTGATAGCCTAGAGAATGGGAAGGGCAAATCTAAGAAATTTGTTTCCTCTTTCAATAGAACCTATACTTTGCAAGGTTTTGGTCCCGCTACCTCTTTCTGAAAGACTGTGCTTTGGTGGCAAGCCATGACACACTGCAGAGATGCAATAGCTGTCAAATAAACACTCTCTCTAAGCTATTGTAAGACACCAACTAGCATGTTAATACACCAGGTGCAAACCCAGAAATGCCCAAATTTTTTTTAAAAATTGAAAACAGCAAATCTTTTCCAAACAGAGAATATGTCTACATAGACCATTCATTCACGGCTCCCAGTTCAGTGATGGGAGGCTGACAATAAGCAAGTCTATTTCATTTAGCACTAAGAACTGTGGTGAAAATGAAGGCAGGAGAACGTGCTACAAAGTGATGCATGGGTGTTAGGGGATGCTTTCCAAGGAGGTGCCATTTCAGTTGAATGCTGGATGAGGAGAGGACTTGGTTCTGCTGTCGTCTGCAGGTCAGAGACACACTTAGTAAAAGGCCCAGAGCAGGATGCAGCTGCGTGTGCTGGAACGTGGCAGGCGTGGGAGAAAAAGACAGTCAGAGCTGAAGCTAGACCATGCCAAGGTTGGAGATTGAGGCTGGAAGCAATTGTAAGCCATGGGGGGAGGGTAAGCAGGAGCAAGACTTACTCTACTCTAGCCAGACTGAAACAAATTTTGGCTTAGAAACAGTGGGGTGAAGCCCTGCTTTAATTCTTTTGGTTTCTGATTTCTTAAACTTAGTGGGGAAACATCATTAACGAGCAGTGCTGAACTTACAAAGCCACTGGGGCAGAGTCACGTCGCTTCTGCCACGAGGGAGACATGTGGTATCCTGAATTCACAAACCTATTTGCTAATATGCTCCCATCACTTTTAATTACTCTTACTATTTTTTTTAAGTTTGGGAAATCAAGACTTTCCCTATAAAGAAAATCAAATGAAGATTACTTAGGAAGCCTAAGAAAGATCGACAGTGTCCCTTGAAGGAGAAAACAGAAGGAAGGAGAAAGTGCAAGGGTTTCCTCTTTCACCTTCAAGTCCAGATAGAATTACAGGTTGGGTGATCTAACCGATGTCTGCACAGCGCTTGGGTGATTAAAATTTCAGGATGGCAAGACTGAAAGTCAATAAAATGGAAGGATAACTTCGAGCAGGAGAGCTTGAAAGGGAACTGCACACGAGTCGCTTTCACCTGCCCCGCTGGCATTTGTTGGGATCCCTCAGCTGTGTTGGAGAACGTGCGGGAGGTCTGAGGGGACTGTGGCCAAGGTGGCTTTTATTGATATTTACAGTGGAGTCTTAGCTGTAACCTTTTACACAATGTGAGCCCTGTTTTCCTCTTGACAATCTGCCAGATTTTAGCTCATCCTCTGAACATACATCTCCTCTTTCTTTTCCTCAAGGGCCAGCTATCACGTTGGAAAAGGTGAACCAGTACCACAAATTGAGAAATCCCTGGAACTGCGAGGCAGTGACCCACGGTGGCAGCAATGCCCCCTCCGCCTGAATCTAGAAACTGGACAAAACACTGCCTCAGCATCACGTTTAAAACTCTGCACCTGCAGCACACTGTTTGCTGAGGAAGAAAATGTAGGAATGGGAGAGGGAGAGGGTTCGAAGTGAGCCGTCCATCTGCATAGAACAGCAACTTGCAGCCGTCATTTCAGAGACCAGAGAGCGTGAGCCTGTTAGAGAATTTCTTCCACAGACAATAAGAGCAACAGGAATCGACACAAAAAGCAGAAATAACCATTGCCATTTTTTTTTAATGAAGGGGGTGGAAGAACCAGCTGCCCTTTAAATAATCAAAATGTCTTAAGAACTTAACTGTTTTCCAAAACATTTTGGATCCGCTAAAACCTGAAACACACTGTGCTGAACATTCTTCCATTTAATGGTTAAGCCCTTGTGTGTTCAGGGGAATTTGGGGGGCAGATGTTTCTGATTCTTTTATATTAACTTATCAAAATGACATTTGGAAGAGCTATATGATGTCCAAGAGGGAGTCTTACAAACTTGGGCTCATTAGTTTTAAATCCAGGAACTCCCCCAACCCCCGCCCCACGGTACACACACAGAATTCAGAACTTGCGAGGGTTGATTCAGTGTCTTCTAATCCCGCAGCAGGTCCTCTCCCCATTCCTGATTCCCTCCCAAAACCATTTCCTAAAGCTTGAAAAGGCACCAACAAAAGGTAAGAAAGTTATTCAGGCACATATACGGTTTTCTTCTTGATAAGTTTTTATGTATAAAGATTTTTAAAGAAATCATTTCAATCAGATAGAATCAAAACTCAAGTCTCACTAGTTTGTCACTGAAATCAAGGAGGATTTATCCCAGCGCTTTCCTGCTTCTCTCTTTGGGCTAAAGGGCCACAAAATTTGTAGCTTGGGATTTTTTTTTTTTTTTTTTTTTGAGACAGAGTCTCACTCTGTTGCCCGGGCTAGAGTGCTGTGGCGTCAGCCTAGCTCACAGCAACCTCAAACTCCTGGGCTCAAGTGATCCTCTTGCCTCAGCCTCCCGAGTAGCTGGGACTACAGGCATGCGCCACCATGCCCGCCTAATTTTTTCTATATATTTTTAGTTGTCCAATTAATTTCTTTCTATTTTTAGTAGAGACGGGGGGTCTCGCTCTTGCTCAGGCTGGTTTTGAACTCCTGACC